>APFE031368475.1:0-19338 GCA_000404065.3 Pinus taeda
GTCATAGAATGCATCTCCGACATCTGGACTGCACCACTCATCAATGGTAGGCCCTGCTCCACCTTCAAGAGTTCTCGAGGCTTGAGGCAAGGATGCCCACTCTCCCCTTTCCTCTTTATTATCATGGCTGAGACTTTAAGCCTGCACCTTGAGAACAAAAGAAGGTTAAAGGAAATAACAGGGATAGACATTGTTAGAGGAGCCAAAGGGATCAACCACTCCCTGTTTGCGGATGACACCCTTTTAATAGGGGGTGCCTCTAGTCTGATGGCAAGAAGGTTTAAGGAAACGCTGGATCTTTTCCTCCAATCCTCTGGAGGCAAGCTAAACAACAGCAAATGCATGATTTACACATGGAATGTTCCAAGACACATAACTCAGAGAATCTCCCTAATCATGGAAATCCCTGCCCAAGGGAATTGGTCCTACTTCAAATATCTGGGGTTGCCCTTAGCTAAGGAAAATGTCAAATCAGAGATATGGGTCAAGTTAATTGAAAAGCTGAGAGGGAAACTACAAAGTTGGGGTATGTATTGGCTCAATCTAGCAGGCAGAACGACTCTCATAAAGGCTGTTCTATCAGCCCTCCCAATTTATCAATTTGCTATCACTCTAGCGCCAGCAAGCATTCACAAGCATATGGAGCTGATAATCCGCAGCTTCCTGTGGCAAGGAGGAAAGCAGGATACGAAAAAATTCAATCTCGTCAAATGGAGTAAGGTCATTCTACCAATAGAAAAAGGTGGGCTTGGAATCAGAGTCCCTAGGCTTGCAAACATAGCCATGGGATTCAAACTGATTTGGAGGATCATTAGTGAAAAAGGATCTTGGTGGACAGATGTCATTAAGAAAAAGTACCTGAACGGGGTAAATAGCAATATCCTTTCAGAAACTATCATAGACAGACCCAGCACCCCTATTTGGAAGCTTATTAAAAAGTCCCTCCCCCAATTTAAACCTCATATCTCAAGAGCCCCGGGCAATGGGAGGGGAACCAGCATTTGGAATGACAGAATTATGGGCACGGAGGCAAGAGGAGCTCTCCCCAACTCCAGGCCCCTTCAACAATGGATGAAGCAGGCTAATCAAAGAACTCTCTACGACATCTCACAGTGGGACCAGAATATGTGGAAGGACTGGAAAACTCTCGCCCTCCCCAACGACCTCAAGAACATCTGGACAGACCTCAAAGCCTCCCTCATTGGCTCTGCCCCCATTAACAGAATCACTGAAGACAAGTTCATTTGGGATCCTAGTGGAGGAGGTTATACGGTGAAAGATGGTTACAAAACCCTCCAGAACTCTCCTACAACTAACAACTAGCCTCTCCACAAAGTTGTATGGAAAATTGAAAGTTTGCCCAAGGTTAAAATGTTTAACTGGACCCTCCTGCATGGCAATATCCTCACAGCAGAAAACCTCAGGAAGAAGGGCATCCAAGGCCCATCTATCTGCTGTATGTGCAGAAATGCTGAGGAGAGTTGCAGCCACCTATTTATAGAATGTACCTTTGCTCGAATGTGCTGGAACCTTATAGCATGCCCTTTAACCATTGGGGACCTTCCCAACCATATTGCCAATCTTCAGAAAAGCTGGGGGAACCTTTTCCCTCAAAACAACAAAAGAAAGAATCAAGCACTAAGAATCTGGAACAGTATTCCCTCAAACTTATGTTGGCAGATTTGGATAACTAGAAACAAGTGCATCTTCAATAACAAGAAGCCCTGCACCACCAGAACAATAGCCAAGACAGTTGCGCTCATATCAGAGACCATAGAAACCAATGGCTACTCTCAGATGGAACCGGAACAGACAGAGGCAAAGGTTCAAGAGTGGGTGAATAAATTCAATATAGAAGCAAGAATCAATAAGAAGCCAATCACAAGTCAGGGAGACCAGGAATGGAAGCTGAGAGGAACCAAGCAGGAGGTGGAAAACTGGATCCAAAAGCAGAAAAGGCCAACCCTTTTCTTTGACGGGGCTTCTAAAAACAACCCAGGCCAAGCTGGGGCTGGGGGAATCATCAAAGATCCTCAAGGGAAAACTATGGTTAAATATGAATGGGGTCTCGGAATCATGTCTAATAATAGAGCTGAGGCCTACAGCCTCCTCCTGGGAACTACCATAGCCAGGAAGTTAGGTTTCCAAAACCTCCTCATCCTGGGAGATTCGGCAATTATTATTGCCTCTATGTCTTCAGGGAAAGATTTCAGGCAGACTGCCCTCAATAGAATTAGAGACAGGATCATGGAGAATACAAGGAACATGAGAGGAGTCTCTTTTAAACACATCCTCAGGGGAAACAACATGGAAGCGGACGAACAGGCCAACAAAGCCACAGGAAGACAAACTGGACTGGTTAAAGAGAATGACCGGGAGTATGAAAAAATCATCCCTTAACCAGACTCTCCCTCCCAGAAATCCAAGTCACCTCAGGCACGCTCACAAGCTGATCTGCTCCTCCTCCAGAACGACTCACGATGCCTCTCTCAGTACCAAAAGACCAGACAGACAGATCATGATTAAAAACATCTCTCAAGATTGGGCAAGGACTAACGTGTTAAGGCCCAACAATTTTCATCTGCAGAATAGGGCAGTCAATGTCAGTTGGCACATTCGGGGCTATCACCTCAGCAGAGCTTCGGACAGAAGAGCCATCATTTTGAAGGATCTTCCCTCTCCCGATATCCGATCTGTGCAGAACTCAGCTTGGCATCGTGGAAGGCACTCTGGTTCTATTAATAGCTGGTCGATCGAAGGCTTTCTCACTTTTCAGTTCAAGGAGAAACCTTCACACTGGGTTTCTTCCAAGCGCAGCTCGATCGTGGCTTATCGTGCTTCTTTACAGCGTGACTCCCCTCCTGGTATTTCGCTTCTGGTAAAAGATGGTCGCACTGTTTCTATCTATTTCTCTAATCTTTTGTGCGCCTGTTTTTGCAAAAACTCAATCTTTACAGCTCTGAGGCTCAACCCCTTTCCCCAGCTTTCTTCATTCCCTTCTCTCCAGCTCCCCTCCTTCATCGCTTTTCCCTTTCTCCTCTCCACTCTTTGTCCAGCCACGAGGGGTTTTCTGAACGTGGCTTTTCACGCCTCTATTCTGTTCTATTCAGTTTGCACAGTGCCTCTGTTTTTCAGTGCTTTGTTTAATGCTG
Source organism: Pinus taeda (assembly GCA_000404065.3). Classification (NCBI taxonomy): domain Eukaryota; kingdom Viridiplantae; phylum Streptophyta; class Pinopsida; order Pinales; family Pinaceae; genus Pinus; species Pinus taeda. The sequence continues at coordinate 3,153 of APFE031368475.1, forward strand.
TCCGCACAGTGCCCCTGTATATTGCTGTTAGCACAGTGTCTCTCCTTTCCATAATCCTTCGCGCCCTCCTTTGCAGAATCTCAACCCTCCAGCTCAGAGGCTCCTCCTCTTTCCCCTATATCCCCCTCTCCCTTCTCACAAGCTTTCCTCCCTTTCTGCATCCTCCTTTCTGTTAAGTCTCGTGGGGTTCCTCTCTCATCATGGCTGAGCAGCCCGGACAGCAAGCCCCTCAAGAACCCAACATCAACATCGACAGGCTTTTCAATAAGGACTGTACCATGTGCAAAACACACACTTTCATGATCAATAGGCTCCGGAGCCAGCTCAAGGAACTCAAAGAAGACTACGAATCAGATAACAGGTCCAAGAGAAAGAAGCTTGAAAAATAGAAGGTGGAGATTGAGAACCTCAAAGGCAGATGCTCACACCTGGAAGAAGCTATTGAGCAGATAAGATCCCTCACTCAAAGTTTTCATGCGGAAGCTTCCACGAAAGCTAGTGGCGCTCAAAAAGAGCCTCCCCCTGACTTCTCGGCCACCCAAAAAACCCCTTATGGTCTGTAATTTCTGTTTACTGTGTGGTAGTTTTGTCAGACAATATAGCCAACATCTTTTTACTTCCAGTTACTACAGCAGAAATGAGGACAATGGGTCTGCGTACCCGATTTTGCTCCTCCCTGCCCAATCTTCGGATAGCTATGTAATAAATCTTTCACTTTGATTTTATAATACAACAGTAGCCGACCTTGTTAAAAAAAAAAAAAAAAAAAAAGCATGAAGATTAAAAATTAAGAATATGACTTCATGTTAAACATGAACAAGAAACAATCATTCTTCCTCACAAGCACTCAGAAAATGAATAATGACAAAGTTAACTTACAACCATAAAAAATATTACAAAATTATAATACACAAACTGTCACTCACATATAACGATAACTTATATTACCAAAAGAAAGACCTTTTACAAGAGCCATAAACACAAATTTTATAAAAATATTAAATGTTGTTTAGCCCCCTATTGGTGTAACACGTGAATTTATACTTATATTGGCTTCCAATTCTATTTTTAAATTCTTTAGAATTTTTCCTTATCTTCCTTAATGAAACATTCAATGAATGAGCATCCCTATATAATAATAGTATTTCAATACAATATCATGTTTAGTCCTCATTCTCCCTAATTTCTCCTTCTGCGCTGGGAAAATTATTTCAAGAGGTTTGACTATGCCTTCCCTTTCCTTTAAACCTTGGATGAAAGTAAAACATTATTACTAACTTAACAAAATCCTTTCAAAGTTATCATTTTTTAGAATTCATATTTAGTTTCTAATTTTACCTCGTTTTAGAAAAGTGATGCCATTGGTAACGCCCCTTTCTAAAGGCTAAATTACTATATTTTAAAACCATTACCTTAACAACCTTATAATGTTTCTAGTAAAACATTAAAAACAACCACCAATTTAAAGGTGGCACCAAGAGAGACACCCTTTTTTTAGTGTCAAAATTACTACTTTGAAACTATGGCCTTAAAAAATTGTGACATGCTAATTAACACTTAAAATCAACATCAAAATTGAGAAGTAACCCTCCTAGTAGAACACCTCCCAAAACCTTTTTCAAGGTCTAAATTACAACTTCTAGTGAAATTCATGGTCATAACAATTATTACATTGGAAGCTAAAACATTAAAATTAACCATCAAATCATAAAGAGGTACCATTAGTTGTAGGACCCCATTTTCAAGCTTCTAATTAAAATAATTTTGAAGCAATAGCATAAAACCCTAGTGAAATTCCAAACAAAATAATAAAAAAGGAGAAAACTCAAAAGTATTAAAATAAATTTAGAAAAGAAAAGAAAATTAAGTTTCTCTATTACCCTAAAACTAATTTTTTCTAGCACCTACATGAAAATAACATTTATATAGGATTAAAGAATGATAATGATATATGATAACCAATATATTTATGGATTTATCATGTCATCAACAACCTTGTGAGTCCTAATGAAGTCCAATAAGTTGGGGTGTCATTTATCTAGGAGAAGACATAAAACCCAATCTTGATCCTCTTATCGACATTCAAAGCATATTATAGCTTTGATGTCATCCAAAAATTACTCAATGTATTACTAACATTGATTGAAAATATAATGAAAGGGAGGCTTTGGGAAAACCCATGGGTTGTTTTTGAAATGTGGGAAAATATCTCACTAGAGTAATAATAATGTAGGTATCATGGCCATTCAGTGCACAATGGACAAGTTCACTATCTTCCTTATTATTAAAGAAATACCACTAAGTAGTTAGGATAGAATAAATGTTGTATGATCTTATAAAAAAGACCCCCTAGGTAATTAGTATTTGATTTTGGTTAATGTTTTTTATCTATATATAAATAAGTATTTAATCATCCTTAGTAAGCATGTATTTAACTATATTATATTGGATCTTAGGTCCTTAAAAATTACCCCCTCCCCCCATGGCAAGTGAAGATGGGTTGATCTTTCAATACATGGATCAGTTTATGGTGTTTCCCTACTTCAAAGGTATTTGATATTGAATAAATAATGAACAGTTATGATTAATATTCACAATTCAAATTCAAGAGTGAAGCATTATAATATAAGTTATAAAAGAATTGAAAAACATTACAAGTATGAATTTTCTTATGAGAAAAAGAAAGAGAGCCCAAAGGTAATGAGTAAAATAATATTCAATCTTTCTTTGATTTTAATTTTCTTTTTTTCTTTGACTTCATTCCACACTTGTGAATAAGGTTCTGTAAGGACTAACTGTATATAAAAAATTAAATTTCCAAGATTTATATGGTACACCAACTCCTTATCAAAATAAAAGTTCTCATGTTCATGAAGTTGCTTGATTCCATCCAATGTTGAAGTAGTCTAATAAATTAGGATCCAACATACGAGTGCTAATTTTAATGTTAAAGTCATAAAAAAATCTCATGCATAAACCAAAGTCCCATATGAAAGCACTAGCCTTAATGCTGAAACAATCCAAGAAGCGTTTCTATATATTCAAGTCCATGTCTAAATGCTCATATGGATTCATAATTGATGGAATTGGATCTTGATTAATGGCTTAATATTATGGTAAAAGTAGGAACCATGATCATCTTGATCTAAATAAACAAAAAAATTCATATCCAATGAATAATATACATAGTTGTAAAAGGTTGATTATTCCATTGGAAAAGGAACAACGAATGAAAAATATTTAAGGTGAAAACTAGCAGTCACTAGTATAGATCCATTTAAATACTGATCTAACATGAGCATAGAGAGATTTAATTTCTTCACATGTAATTTTTTTATGAACTTACATTATTTAAATGTTTTGTATAGCTATTTATTTATTTTTATTTTTAGATTTTTTATAATTTTATTTTGGCAGACGTGAGCAAAGTTTCAATTCAATCTTGATGATGGGTGGATAGCGTTACACATCATATTGGGCTGTAAAATGATCCTCTCGGCTCAATAATGTACTATGTTCTTCGAGCAATAGTGTCCTCTTCATATGGTGAAATAGAGTCACTAAGTTGAAAATAAAAAGTGGTTGTCATCCCAAACATGATAATTTTTCATATACCATACATCAAAGGAACCCTATACATTAGAGGAATCCTCTAAATCACCCCAAGCTAACCTATCACTAATATATTTATTTTCGGTGTTTAATATAATACAAATGTTTGCTATTGTCTCTAAAATAGTTTTACATTACCCTAAGAATGACATTTTTTTCTCTATAAGGGTGTGGTGATCAAAATTTGCAAAAGATTAAATATTGGTTGGAAGTGTATCGTGTAATATGCCAACTCCAAGCCATGCAATTCCTCTATCCAATGACATTTGTTTGGCTACAATCTAGGTTCTTTTTCAGATGATATCTTCTTTGCAATATAAATGACTATCATTGAAAAAAATCCCTTTAGAATAGTTGATTTTAAATCAATGATATTTCAATTCTTGTAATCCAATTTAAATGATTTTATTTTTTTTGTATATTTTAAAGAGACATTTAGATCTAGAATTTCTTTCTTCAAATTATGCTTAAAATATATATATAAATGATTCTACATGTTGCAAACTTATTCTCCTTGAAAAATTTGTAAAAGAAAAAAACAAGTGTTATACCTTTTACTTGAGAAATAACTTTGATATCATTTTTAAGTTCCTTAACCCTTAAAATTGAATTGAAAATAAGATATTAAAAATGTTCAAACTTTATTCAATTTCAAAACTAGTAAGGTAGATGAACACCATATAATAATTCATATAATTTTGGAAGGTTGAAAACAAATTTCAAACTTTATTCAATTTCAAAACTAGTAAGGTAGATGAACACCATATAATAATTCATATAATTTTGGAAGGTTGAAAACATTCTCACTACTTCTTTGATGAGGTAGCCTCCTAATAAGCTAAGCTCCAAAAAATATATAATGATTAGGTTATGGAAGGATCAAATCCTATTCATTTTCCTCTTTAATATGATAACTTCTAAAATCCAATATAACATACTTCATAACCTCATTTAGAAGGATAACTCTATCCATATTTATGGCTAGCTAAAAACTCATAACCAAATACTAATTATCTATTGGGCCTTGTTTAATAATAACAAAAATGGTAAGTTAAGTTCACCTTACATTAACTGATCACCATACAACATTATTATTAACTCTAATGGGTCCTTCAACCCCCACTTACACATCAATGTAGGATCCCCATCATTTGCAACATGTTATACACAAGAAATGTGTAATCTCCTTTCATTCTCTAAATAGAAATGTTATTTTTTCTATAGAAAAGGGGATTATATATTTTTTTTCTCTAAAAAGGGATTATATATATATATATATATATATATATATAATAATGGTGGAAAGCTTCTTTTGGATGAAATTCAAAGTACAAGTTGTGATATCCCCATGCCTTTGTGATATATAGAGTGCATTAAATGTGAGTTTATTAGGAAGTTAAGGAAATTGAATATGAAAATAATGTTATGATTGATTTAGACAATTAAAAATGAGTACATGTATTTATGTTTAAAGATCGGAAAGGAATTAGTGAATAAGAGGAGAATTTCAGACTTTATGGTGATTTTAATGTTTTTTTCAGTGAAGTAAAGTTTCACTTTGGTTTTTATTTATTTGAAAAATCAAATAGTTTGGGTTTTTTTAGAAATGTGCCAAAATTTATGTGATTAGAGTTCTCATCAATTAAGTAGAACTAAAACATTTGAAAAAAAAACTTATTTAATCTTGGAAAAAACCTTTTTGAAAAATGAGTTGAGTTTCTCCACTTATTCAACAAGACTAAATGACTCTTACTAGAACTTACTTTCTTACATATCAAATAAAAATTACTAGAAAACTAACCTTAACTCATCAAATCAATACAAATTTTTTTTTTAATCGATTTAAAAATTTACCATTAACACATCTATTTGTATTAGAATGTTGAAAATATATATTATAAATTAAATGCATATCTATAAACATATTTATACACCATAAAATCTATACATATTACATATCCCTCAAGATTAATAGATGCAAAGTAGCATATTACCTACCTCTCCCGCTAATTAAATGATTAAGGAAATATAGGGTCAACGTTTTGTCATTACTTGAGAATCTTTTATTTCTACAATTTTTTCCACAATATGTTGTTATTCCTACCTTCACACATGCTTCCTCTACACCTCCGCACTTCGTACAATTAAAACCATCTCTGCATAGCTTCCTCTGCACCTTCGCATAATGAAATCCACCTTTTCACTTTGTGCAATGAAATCTTCCTCTGCACCTTCGAGGAAACAAGATAGCACAACTAAGAAAAAAGAGGAATCATGATAAATGAGGACCTTTTATGGAAGGCATCGATGTTTTGTGGAAAACTTGAAGATTAGGCTTTTAGAACAACTATATTCATTTATAGGAGTGGATGAGAAAGGGTATGTGAAGGAGTTCGTGTTCCCTGCTCCACAAATGCATTCCCCACAAATGCTTTCCCACACATTTAATTTATTTACACACCAAAATATAGCTTTCGTGAAGACTCAAAATACAATCCAAAATTAATGTTCCTAAGCGAAGTTGTTAAATATCATGAGATCCAAAGCCATTGACACTTTAAGCATTGTTTATGAAGCTTTATTTACAAGTACATTAAAGGTTCAAATAATTGGTTTTAACATGATGCTAACACAATAATTGTTAAAACTTTTCTTTTATTACGTTTTCACATAAATATTTTTAAATTTACAACTTCATTAGAGCTATCGATATGTTCATGAAATTAAGGTAGTGTGGGGTCTATGTTTTGTCCTTATTCGAGAATGTTACATTTGTGCTATTATTTTCACAATCTATCATATCCCTACTCTGTGCACAACTTTTCACCTCCACACTTCACACTCCACACTTTTCACAATGAAAGCCACCTCTGCACTTCGAACAATGGAAGCTTTGTCCTCACCTCCAAGGACACATGATAACACAACTAAGAAAAAGTAAAATCATGATAAAATGGGACCTTTTACATAAGACATCAATGGGTGGGGGAAAAATTTCACATTAGGATTTTATTACTTTTAAGTCATGCAGAGTTGGCTTTTCATATATTTATTTATTATTTTTCACGTAATTATGCGAGTTTGGGAGAGAGAGAGTGTACAGAGGAGTTTGTGTTCCTTGCTCCACACATGTATTCCTTGCACCCCCTTTCTCCGCACACCAAAATAGAGCTTCCACAATGAACCAAAATGGAATCCCAAATTAATTCTCCATAGCAAAGTTGTTAAAGATCATGCGATCCAAAGCCATTAGTACATATGCATTGTTTGTGAAGTTTTTTCTAAATACAATAAAGGTTTAAAAATTTGATTATAACATGTTGCTAATGTTAGTTTTTGTAGCATCATGTGGTATTCTAGTATCGAGTTTGGTTAGAGAGGCTAAGAAACATTAGAACTCCAAAACCCAAAAATATTTTATGGAAAATCCAACTAGAAGCAGCCCGATTAAGTTAATTAGTAAGTAATTACATTTTTCCTAAGTCTAACTTAGGGGAAATGATTAATTAACAACACTTAATTGAGAAATGGGAGATTTATAGCGAAAATCACATGGATGAACTCAGAAATGATCTCAATCATCAATAAGGACTTAATTGTGTTCATTGGTGATCTAACTGTACATTATAAGAGGAGGTTGATGGGATGTGAAAATTCACTTGAAATGAAACAATTGGAATTAATTCTTCCATCTGATAAAATTATGAATCTTATTTTGTTACAAAAAAATACTAAACTAATCACACTGCGATTTATTCATAATAAAAATGTTGTGGAAATAAAGTAGAAATTGAGGAAATAATAGCACAAACACAATAAATTTTGGCACATTTATTATGCCCCCGGAAAACCAGATGTGGGGAAACTAGTGCAACAGATGAAGGTTTTATTACTATATGCAACAACGAAAATTCAAAGTACAAATATGGATGTCCTCCAACAAAACATACTGCCAAAATTATTTGGAGGAATTTCCTCCCTCTGCCTTAATAGATCAACCTCCTTGTGGCCTACTTGCACTGCCTTACTCGCTACTCACATTGTTGGCTTTGGGAAAGTTTTATGGCCCTGGAAGCTGGTCTAATTGGAAAATAAGGATGGAAAATTCAATAAATCTCCATTTAGCTCCAATAAATTATCAAAACTCTCACCAACACTTCACACTTCCAAAGTCATAGAGCTTAAGCTCATGAGTGTGAGGATTGGCCTATTGAAGGTTTACTTCAATTAATGGAGGAAACAATAAAAGGAACCCTACATCACGATAAATAATGACAACGAGAAATAGGATGATTAAGTGACAAACCAAAATAATATGTTGTTTTATGTCCCTGTGATGTACTCCATTACCACCATGAATATAGGCCAAGGCCTTATAGATCTAAAGCCAAAAAATTCAAATTAATATATTTCAAAGTATAGAAGAAAATGGCCAAATCATTCCGATAAAAAATGGTAGGAAGTGAGGATAAATAAACCTGATAATTATATAATTTTACATAAAGAGGTGGCATCCGTTGATTCACCCTAATGTAGTTCTTTGCTACATGATAAGCTATCTTTGGTACATACTCCAACACAAGATTGAGATAGAGATCATCCTTATCATTAGTTGAAAAAAAAAATGCTTTAGAGAGCCAATATTTATACGATCCAAAAGGCACGTTGTTTGCAGTTCATGATTCCTATATTGTTTGTCATGTAGAAACTTTTTAATTGCTACAGTCTCCCCTGTCTTTAAGAATTTAGTCTAGGCAAGGGAGAAAAAGTATAAGAAATTTTTAGTGTGCTTATTAAATCATGTACAACTCACTATTTGTGACTTCTCGTTCCTATCATGAAAACATATGGCACTACCACATGATAATTTGCTTGAGTTGGGAAAAATCCTTTCCTGAAAGACAATTCCAAAAGGTTGAGTTCCTACCACACATTCTACTATGTAACTTATGATATGGAATTATGAATATGAAAACATCAACCCATACATTATTCTAATGTGGTTACCCATATAGTCTAGAGAAAATTGTTGCAAATTACATCATGCTTCAAATTACAACACACTTAATTTCATAGGTTGACCATTCCTGCCACCAATGGTTCCTTTGGGAAGTTGGGTCTTTCTCTTATGTGCGGCAGACATATGAAACATCATAAATGTGGGAATTGGGTGGCTTGAGGCAAACTAAAGCCTAAAATCTATGTTTTACGAGCAAATAAATCTAAGGGGATGGAAGGGTACCAACATAGAAAATAGAATCACTAATCACTATAGAATTATATTACTTCAGAGTTGCAAAAAATTAAAGAAAAACAACCAAGAGAGGAATGACCATAAATTGTAAGGCTCAATATTTGATCTCTCAAAACTGAGAAAAACATGAATTAAACATAGGTAAGGTGGTGTTGAGTCATTAAACACCTCTAAACAATATCGACCATTAGGTCACAATGGAGGAATATGATTAAACATTGCATAAACATCATCCCCATGCATGTTAATACCAACATGAAATCTCAATACAGTGAAGGAGTCATGGCCGACGTTCGTTGAACTATACTACTCAACGAAATCCTTGATAATGTAGTACACAATGACTCCCAAACTTAAATCTGAATGCATGTTTCACGGAGTTTAAAATACTCCACCTTGATCATGCTAATCACATTGGTGGGGTCAAACAACACTATTATCACAATGTAAGATAATAGGCATATCCATGTGCTACTGATGAGATATAATATATGTTGCCAACCAAAGTCCAACCTTAAAATTTCCAAAGTCTTGAGTCAACCATTCATCATCAACTTCCAAGAAACATGTCAATATATGAAAAGTACTACAATATATATCAATTATTCGTTGTTTGGGAGGAGTGTGTCTTCTCATGTTGTATTTACCACAAATAAGCCAAGTATTATGTGTTGAATACCTACTTTATATGTGTAGGTAAGAACTCATATTTTCTTATTGAAGTTAAAAGGAACTATGTTGTTAGATATTTAATAGTACTTAGTATATAAACATATATTAAATATATATAATATGTGGATAAAAATATGATAAAAACTATTCTAAAAGGAAATTCGGAGATTCTAGGTATCTTGAATGAATTAGTATTGAAAACACATACATCATATTATTTAACAGGTCACTGTAAAATTTAATGTGACAGGGTTAGCAGGGTGAAGGGAAATCTTGTGGAAGAAAACCCTAGGTCACCCAATAGTCTATGTCGAGATGCAAATATCTTAGAAGATAAAAGCCATTTAGAAACTCAAAAGTCGTGAGTCATGAATGTTATCCTCCAGAAACACAAATTGTCTAAAAGCTAATTTCTATACAATAATGTCTAGAAGCATTCTCATACAAGTTGTTTGTAACTGTATTTATGATGAACTAGTTGTAACTTATGTATGTATGCAATGTTGAAGACACAAATGATAAGGTATATAAATAAATTATGATACCATAAAGGGAAATTAACATTTAAAATGTAACATACATATAGAAAGAACAAGACAAAAAGAAGAGCATGAAACATTATTCATTCCAATAACTCGCTAGCAACACCACATATAGTAAACCTAAACTAAATTTATAGTCTTGTTGTGAAAAGGAAACATATGTATATAGCTCAAACAATGATGAAAATCACTACTAGAAACCCATGCTTTAAACATTACAAATTCTAGCTAACATATAAGTTCAAAAGGCTTAAGTACTTACAACTACTATAATTTATAATAGACATGTACGACATAATACAAAGTGTTTTTTTTTGTTTTCACAGATATGCATTGAAGAGTGTACGAAATTCTACATGGAGAGCTTGCTTAACAACGTTTCGGGCTAAGTATCACATCCCATCATCAAGAGATCCATGGAAGAATCTTGGGTAATTTAGTTGACCAAATGTGTAAATAAATAACAGATAATCCATAATATTTAAAAAATGTTATGTTGGCAACGATTAAATACATGAAAGATAAATTAAAACCTAATTAATTATAGTTGTAGTAATAATTAGAAAATGGAATAGTTTCATTAATTTAAATATTACTACATTTTAATAAATAAGATAATAAAACTAGAAAGAAAAGTAATGTAATTGAAAAAAAATAAAAAATATTAATTAAAAATATAGAATAATTAGATAAATATATATAAAAGAATATAATGAAATGTGAAATGATTAATCAATATAATATTAATATTAATATTAATCATTACGATGATAGATATCAAAGAGATTTAGAACAGTGGGTGAAGGAGCGCGTTGTTAAGGCACTCTGTAATCAAAGGTCACCGGTTCTAGTCTCGCTGATACCAAAAATCTAGCATGGTTTCCGCTAGTGCGGCTCAGGCCGGGTACGATCCCCAGGTGACTTTGATGGCTTAGAAGCCCATGAGTCATGGCCTCTCAGCCACAAGGTAAGCATGATTTTCAGGATTCACCCACTTATCAAAAAAAAATAAATCATTATGATGATAGATAAATTATAATTAATCAATATAATTAACCAATTATATAATTATAATAATTATGATAATGATATAGCTAATCAATATATGATAACGATATAATTAACCAATATAATGATAATATAATTATTACGATTAATTAGAATCATTATAATAATTATGATAATGAAATGATTTGTCAATATAAATAATCAATATAATGATAATATTAATCATTACGATAATAGATCAATTATAATTAATATAATTAGTAAATTATAATCAATATAATTGATCAATTATAATAAGGAAGTTACAAATTTGGTCATAATCAACTTAAAGTCTGAGAGGAAGTTCAATGGAAGAATTTAAAGTATAGTAAGTCTAAAGAGATTTAGAAATTTAACACCAGAATTTTGATTAAATAAAACATGCACTACATGTTCGTCAATGTACAACACAATCGGTAAAAGAACCATCTTTTATCCTATTAAAAGTCCTTGAGCAAGCCAACAAGAAGGGGAAAAAAATCATATCTTTGTACCTAAAGGCTCAAAATGTATATTCTTCCATATCTAACCCTAACCTCCTATACGAGAATTGAATGGAGAAAGGGGTTGGAATTAACCTGAAAATACATAAGGATGTATATTAACTTAGGGTTAAAAAAAGAGAGAAGGAAAACATAAAAATAAAGTAAACACAAGAAGGATAGAGAAACTACCTAAAGATAGGTTTTGTGTATACACCAAGCTCAACAACACAAATCTAAGAATACCAACAATGCTCGGTTAAATAAATATATGAAAATAATAGACATAATGCATAAGATATTCGAATTGAAACAATTCTTATCAAACTCACAAAGTTTTTAGGAAAATACTGTAGAGAAAATTGTACAACTATTTTTCTCGAAAAAGGAAGAATATATGTGATTGCCTGGAGGATTTTGGATGGCGAGTTTCCTCAGGGGGTTTCAAACCCCTAATTAGTTGAGGCCATGAACAAGTTCCTACTTGCCATTTCCAAGGGTGAGATTATAGTCTCAAATCTAGAGTAGCCAACCCAATTTGAGTCAGAGTCTATGTTAAGCCAAAGGAAATCATACAAGAAAAAAATAAGAAGATTTATATTGTAAAGTTCAGGGTTAGAAGACCCAACTTGAGAACCCATGGCGGCTAGCGCTATGGCCGAGGAAGGAAGAAACCTTACCTGTGAAGAATTGGTGATCCTGAGGATTGGAAACCATTTTGCTGACATTGAAAATTGAAGACAAGTAATTAAGACCAAGGTAAGCCTTTGGTCTAGACTAGTAAGTAAAACCCCAAAGAAAATTTATTGACAAAAAAGTAAATAACATAAAATATGCTCATTATAATATTTACAGAGTAAATTGTGGAAAAATATCTACCCTGGTGCGAAGAAATGGTTTACCTGCTTTCGACACGAGTTAAGAAGCAAGGGGAATGAACTATATATTGAATTTCTAATCAAAATCGCAAGTAATTTCCAAATAACTGAACATGTGAAACATTGGAATTAAGTCCCCACTGTCGAATACCTAATCATTCATGTGCTTGGGTAAAGTGGCATTTGTATAATTCACCACAGAAGCTCTAAGTTGAATGGGAAAACAACATTGCATAGTGGCTATGCCTAGAAGTCATGGGGAAGGGGGTATGCACATGAAGTCCAAACAGATCACCAACTAAAACTTTGTAAAACATATAACATCCAAACTCTTGGCTTAACGGTGTTAATGTCTAACATATTCACCCTGTGCGATGTTCGAAACATAAGAGACTAACAAATTTATGCTATATGTTGTAAGTATATAACATCAGGACAATGGTTAAAGACCCAAAAGACTTTTGTATAAAAACAAAGAACTTCCTCCCATCTGACATGGAGAATCTAGGCGAGACCTTTAAAAATAAAAAATGAAAAATCATTAGAGGAAATTTCAACCTAAAAGTTCCCATGAAATTTTCATGTCATAATATGTAAACCAATCAAAATCCTTTAAACTTAGAAACAGGTAGATGTAAATATTTCGGAGGGAAAAGAAGAAAAAAATATTTTTTTAATTGTATTGTTTTCGAAATCTCCTTATAGCTTTACTCAAATTTCAAGCGTAGACATTCATTGGATGCATAATTAAATTCCACATCCAATGAGTACCCACTATGCATACTTTTGAGAAGACCCAGATTGATAAAAATGTAAGATACATTAGAGAAGTGTGTTGATAAAATTTGAGCATACATTGAAATTTGAGAAAACATTAAAAATTGAAGATACATAAAAATTGAGAAGACCCGTTTTTAATGCAACTTCAATTTTTATCAATGCAAATCTTCTCAAAATTATGCATAATTGGTACTTGATGGATGTTGAACTTAGTTTTGTATCCAACGAGTGTTTACACTTGAAATTTGAGTAAACCTATAAGGCGATAAGCCAAAAATACAATTAAAAAAAATGTTTTCTCCTTTTCCCTTCAAAATTCATAAATCTTATAATTTTATTATTTTCCTTAGCAGACCACTTTTAGGTGGAAATTTCCTCTAATGATTGTGTTTCTTTTAAAATGTTTGTATGGGATCAAAATGAGGACGTATCAATTCTTTTCTATAGTATAATATATAAAGTTAAAAAAAAAAAAAAGTTTAAATAGGAGGAGCATTACAAACATCTAATGATAAATAAATATAAAAATCCTCATAGGATTCAAAAAAAAATCATAAGAGTCTAGTATGGCTATGTTCATAATGTATGTTCAAACTACATAAACAACTTGATATCCAAGTTAAAAACTAGTATCCCAAATTCAATGGATATCACCCTGATAATAAAAAAAGTAGATATGCATGAAAAGTTAAGTCTTCAACTAAAGGAAATGTGTCCTCTACTAATTAATAAATACTTCTCCTTGTAGGTATTATTTATAATATATTTGACCCAACTATAAGCCCACTCCCATTTTGGATCATTTTTTAGCATTTGAATATAATTCCCTATGAATGTGATCAAAGGATATAACCTTGAATAGTTTAATCGGCTCCATAACTCTTATTATTCACTGATTCATTAAATAAATGTTTCAGGAAGTATAACTTTTCAACCAATCTATAACAACCTTTAAATCCCCTATCACTTGTAATTTTATATTGTTGAAGTGACACAATTAAAATGACTAACATAAATGATTGATTCGTATTACTGTAGTACGTGTTAGGTATTCATATTTTTGTTCCTAGACTAAATTAATCATTCACAATAGTCATTTTTAGTTATATTACTTATTAGCTATTCATATACTTTAACCCAGGACTAAATTAGTCGTTTATGTTAGTCATTTTTATTTAGGTCACTTAGGATTGCTCAGTTTTTTATAGTATTTCATTTGGAAAAATTGTGATGGCTAGCTTTTTTAGTCACCTAATCACTAATTTCTCATTTTCTACGAGTGTAATAACTCTAGCATCATCTATATTATAGCCATTGGACAATAGAAGTAATTTTCTATCCTTAAACACTACTCTATCACCTTTATCTTCTAAACATAAGATAGAGACTAGATTCATTTTGAAACCTAACAAATATAGTACATTTGTCGAGATGGACATTGTTACCATATTCCAACTCAATAGATGTCTTCCCAAATCCTTTGACTGCATAGTTGTGGTTTTCTCCAAGCTCTACCCTTTGCGATAGTCTTATTTGCATCATGCTAGTGACATTTCCATGATATCCTGTCATATGTCTTGAAGCACCACTATCTACCAGCCATATATCATCATCATTTGCAATAGAACATGTTAGAGAAGAAAAGTAAGATAAATATTTATCACCTCTAGAATTATTTGGATGTTCATCATCAATGTCGATTATCGAAGCATGTTGTTTTCCTTTTCTCTTTTTATCATTCTCTTCTTCAAGACATTGATTCATGTAGTGACAAAATCTATGGCAATGAAAACATTGAATCTTTGACATGTCTTTATTTCCTTGTGGAGCCGGTCTTCCTTTTGGATTTCAATTCCTAGAAACAAAACCCCATCTCTCCTCCATTCTTCTTCTTGAAACAAATTTCAAAATCTTGATAAGATTTTTCCTTTCTGTCTCTTAATATAAGCCTTGATTCCTCTTGAGCACAGGAGGTCGATAGTTATTCAATTGGAGCTTTCGTCTAGCTACTTATACCTATTGCAAATGCATCGCATGATCTTGGTAGACCATTGAGTGTTGTAGTCATGCGTTCCTTCTTAGAGATAATTTCATCAATTGCTTGTATTCTATCTCTTGATTAAGAGATTCTTACAAAATATGAAGCTACAGTGTCATCATTTGTCATCCTTATATCATATAGCTCATTCTTCAAGCTCATGGCTTGACCTACATTCTTGACAATAAATATATTAGTTAGGTCATCATACATATTCTTGGAAGTATCAAGCTTCACAATATAGGGGATTAGATGATATCTAATGGTACCCACAATGAGAGTCATGGTAGTGATGCCATCTTCCTTGAAATTTTCCTTTCTCCATTATGTATTGGTTCAACAACTTTACTTGTCACAATATCCAAGGTTTTGTTCTTTGCAAGAATAATATTGATCTTATTATTCCAAGATTTAAAGGTTGAGGCCCCCTCTAACTTGTTATCTGATTTCATAGAAGAAGCCATGGATGTAAATCAACAAGAAGGACTTCAACAATAGTGATATCAATGTAGGGTTTCTTCAAGGATCATCTTAGTGTTCCATTATTCACCAAAGCTCTAAGATCATATTGATTAAGGAATTTAGACTTCTATGATCCATAATATTGTTTATAGAATAATTTTGGCAAAATAACATAAAAAATCATTTGTCGACGCGTTTTGAACCAACCAGTGTGGTTCATCGTCAGGACAAGTTGAAGATCCAATCTGAGTAATCAAATAAATAATAATTAGTAATAACATGATTATATAAGGGTGATGGTAAATAAATATATTAATATTGTAATAATAATATTCACATTAATAGTAATATTATATTTATATTATTTATAATAGTATAAATAATAATCTAGTTAAATGGGTAGATAAAAGAGATATTTA
>APFE031368475.1:32698-65017 GCA_000404065.3 Pinus taeda
AACGTAGTCTTCCACACATTAAAGGATTCGATAGGCACTTGGTGATAAGCAGACTTCAAGTCAATCTTGCTAAAATATTTCCCCCCTTGAGCTGGTAGAGAAGGTCATAAATCCATGGGATTGGGTACCTATTCTGCATAATGATCTTGTTTAGTGCCCGATAGTCAATACAGAGTCTCTAGGTCTTGTCCTTCTTTCGTACCACTACAATCGAGCTCCCACAGGGTGATGAGCTTGGCCTAATGTACCCTTTCTGCAACAGCTCTTAAATATGCCTCTTGATCTCATCGTTCTTTAGAAAAAAGCATCAATAGATCATCCCATTTGGTGATGATGTGCCTAGGGTCATATTGATGGAGTGATTGACCTGACATTGTAGAGGTACCCCCGTAGGTGAGGCGAAAATGTCCATATACTCCACCACAATATTGCCCCTTTGTTACTGCCATATCAAGGAGCCTTGTTTAAAATTCATGGCCACAATCTTCTTCTTGCCCTCAAGGAAAATCATAAGGAAAACAAATTTCCTACTCTGTGAAATGATCTTACTGCATCTCTTTACATATATCAAAGACATGTCGATAGGCGAGGCTGCCTCCAGTGTCCTGTGCAACTTAGCGCCCAAAGTAATAATGATAGAGCGAGGTTTATACTCATATACAAAATGCTTCTTCCATAAGTATGGGTTTCCTAATAATACATCACAAAATTCAAGAGGAGAAACATCACACAGTACCTCATCCGTGAAGAGGTGATCTTGTAGGTAAAGCGACACTACTGGCTGACGTGGAGATCTCATCCTTTGTTAGCCACCTGATGGTGTACGACATCGAATGTGTTGTAGTCAGGAGGCATAGACGCTTCCTAACCTCTGCTGAAATGAGGTTCTTTTGACTCACGCTGTCAATAATCAATTGCAATGGAGAACCCTTCACCCACATTTATGAGTGGAAGAGGCGTTCCCCCTCCTCTGGATCTTCAAGATCATTCTTTTAGATCTTGGTAGTGGCCATAGTGGCATTGGGCTCCATGTCATTGATCTTCTTCCCTTTGTCATTCCCCTTGTCAGTTTCTGACTCTAAGTCGGAACATGCATCTGATTTAGAAGTCTTCAGCTTAGCCACCAGTGACTGCTTGGCTCAGAACTAACTTGTGTTGTGAGTGGAGCTCTTATGGAACTCACACCATTTTCCCATGTCAATCTTTGTCTTTAGGGTTTTTTTTCTTTGCTTGCAACTTGGGAGGGTTTTCCTAGGTTTCCCTAGCTTCGAATTCGCAGATCCAAAGTCTAGATTTTTTTATTTAAACTTTTTCTCAATCGTGACAAAATATTGGTACATCATGCCAAGTGAGGAGATGTAAAAAAAACCATCCTGTCCTTTACGTACTTGTGTAGATAGTTGTGGTAGTTCAGTACCAAATTCTGCTAAGAATTATTGATACCCAACTTCGTACAAAGAGTATGGAAAACATTCGTGAACTCTGGCACATATTGTTCCCTTCCCTATCATAGCATGGTCCACTTGATATATTTATCTTCATAGCTCCCGATAGGGTAATATTATTCCTTTATGGCATCTTGGAAAGAATCCCATGTGGGTGTGGCTAAAAATAGTGAGGATTCCCTTTCATCATTTTGTTCATAGTACGTTTCCCACCAGTCCTTGATGTGTGGGGTGGCTTTGAGAAGTCAAAAAATATCCTTTTCCCCATTGGAAAAGTCATGAATTAAAAAATATCCTTCCAACTAATTTAACCATTTATCTATTATGCCTACATCTATCTGGCCCTCAAATATGGGAATATTGAAGTTAACTTGTACCTGGAAAGGAATTGCGCCTTTTGAGTGGTTGTTGGATGAAGATGTGTCGTTTGTGGGTAACCATCGAAGGATCTAGGAAGTTTAATCCATAATTGTGTTCCTCTGTCACTCAAGGGCTTCCTCAAGTAGTATTTTGAAAGGATATCCTACCCCCTCATCTTTCTTGTCTTCCTCCATGGGATGCCTTTGAGGTTTGTGAGGTTGGTCTTGTAAAGGTTCAACCAGTTCGAGCCCTAACTCCTTATACCCTCACCTTGTTGAGGACATGCAAAATAAAACCAAGAAAGAGAAGAACGCTTAGATACCACTGATCCAAACTTAAATAGGAATGCAACAAATTATAGAAATAACCATATATATAGAGGTGAAGTAGAAATAACACCTCATTTCATTAATATCAAAATATTGAAGTATGCTTATAAATAGAATGAAAATAAAATAGCTCGGGTGATGGAAGCTTATCTCTGAGAAGAGATGTGATGACTACATGCCTATGAACTATGTTACATTAAGTCTCAAGGGCCTGCATATTATTTAACAACAAGGAAAAACCCTAAACAACTAAAAACCTAACACGAGGAGATGGACCGCCAAGAATTTGTGGGCAACATTGGCATTAGGTGTGCAACCAACTTCCTAGGGTTGTAACTTGGTCATATTATCTCCATTTGGCATGTACGATAACTTGTTCGAAATATCTCTCTAAGTACTATAAGACTTGCAATAGGCCCTTTCATATGGATAGGGACCTATTGTGGACCTAAAAAAAATGTTGTTTATGGAGTCAAAGCTCTGATGGAAGTTCAAGACCTGAAAAATGGCTAAAAATAGAAAATGATGTAATGAACAAGGAAACATATGAAACCAACCAGAGGTCTAGGTGGAATAGGGGGGTAGCCACCAATATCCACTTGGAACATTGAGGCTAGAGTATGCCTTGGAAGGAAGTTCTAATTTCATCAAATGGAAGGATCACATGGAATTGGTATTTGATGAAAATGGAAATCTAGAATACATCAAGAGAGATGTTGCAAAACTAGTGGAATCTGATGCCCAAAGCCTTGCTCAATGGAAGAAAGATGTAGCCAAGGCAAGTGGAATAATATTGGATGGAGTACGGGACCACATTGTCACCAGTATCCATGGGAAAGAAACTCATTATGCAATTTAACAAGAAATAACATATCTATTCTAGAATAGTAGTGACCATAGGAAGCTCAGGCTCAAGGGTATACTTTGAAATGTCAAGATGCAGAAGAAAAACACTATGCTACAATATCTTAGCAGGTTCACACAAGTTTGTGATGAACTTGCAAGATTTGGTGTTACTATTTCAGAGGATGACTTGGTAAGCCTAACCCTTCTGGGCCTTCCAAAGAGCTACCATAGCTATCAACATGTGGTGGATGTGAAGAAGAAACTACCGAATTAGGAATGCTTATGGTATGATTTGGTATAGGAGGAAATAAGGAAAAATACCAGAGATGCAACTTCATCCAAGGGAGAGGATAAATAAAAATTTTCATTGGTTGGAAAGGGAAATAATGGAAAAGGGAAGAAATCTCAAACCAAACCAAAATCTAGCCAAGGGGGAAAGAAGAAAGATTTATTTAAAATTAAATGCTTCCATTATCATGAATACCTTAGGAGGAGCATGAGGTGAAGCCTTGGCTTCACAGTTAGAGCTTGACTTTACCCTTATCACGTGCATGACCAAAACAATGATGGGGAGCATGTGGTACTTGGAATCAGGTGCATCGTTGCACATGATAGGGTGTAGAGAGTTTTTCAGTGACCTATAGGAGAAATACTTGTAGATGCACATTGAGCTAGGGGAGAATGAATGGTACAACACAACTAAGATTTCTACAGTCACCTTTCATATGGAGTCAAGCTCCCCTCTCAGGCTTAAGGATGTCATGTTCATTCTAGGCCTAAAGAAAAATCTCATCTTTGTTGCAGTTTTGGAAGATCGCGGTTATGATGTGATATTCAAAAAAGGAAAGCCATTCTTGAGACATATATCCATGGGATAGGTGAAGCAAATCAAGGTTCGTGTGAAGAACCTATATAAGCTACATGTGGAACTCTATGACCCATTAAGCACTAATGCGGAGAAAGTGGAGGGTTATGATTTCGGTGAACTTTGGCACATAATACTTTTCCATTTGCATCATATTGCCTTGAATCTTATGGAGAAAATAACCATTGGCCTCCCGAAAGGATCACTTGAGCTGTAGGATGTATGCAAAGGATGTACTTTGGGGAAGTACACAAAATCCACATTCCATGATCGAGACGGCAAAGCACATACAGTCCTAGAAAGGATCCACTCTGATATCTATGGAGATTTTTTAATAGCCTCCACTGCCAGACACAAATATTTTGTCATTTTTATTGGTGACTTCTCAAGGAAGTGTTGTATCTTGTTCATGTGGAAGAAAGATGAGACATTCTCCAATTTTGTAGAATTCAAGGCAATGGTTGAGAAATAAATCAGCAACAAGGTGAAAGCTCTTATGAGTGATAATGTAGGTGAGTAAGTGTTGAATGAATTCAATAATTTCTATGCAAAAGAAGGAATTTGATGAGAGTTGACAACACCCTACAACCCACAACAAAATGGGGTGGTTAAGAGAAAGAACCATAACATTGTGCGAGAAGTGAGGGAAATTTTGCATGGCCAAGGCCTACCTCTGCATTTTTGGACTGAGGCATGCAACACAACAATGTATTTGCAGAACCAGAGTATTCATCAGATTCTTGGTATGATTACACCATAAGAGGCTTTCTTGGGGAGGAAACTAGATGTGTCGCACTTTAGGATTTTTGGAGCCGATATTTACTTCCATGTCTCCAAAGAATCAAGGAAGAAGCTTGATCTGATAATAGATTTGGGGGTATTTTTGGGTTACATAGAAACTCCACACAACTTCAATGTGTACTTACCATCCCTCAAAATGATAGTTATGTGAAGGGATGTAAACTTTGATGAGGAGAAAGCGATGTGGTGCTCTTTTGAGAGGGAACTTCAAATACCACCAAAAGAGGAGATTTTAGCTCTAAAGGAGGAACCTCAAGAAGTTGTGGAGCAACCACAAATTGAGGAGCAGAGAGTCGAGACATCCACTCAAGTAGAACCATTCGAAGAAGCTAGAAAAAGAACCAGGGAAGCTGATAGACTTGTGTAGGATGCAAGGGAGAATGTGTTAGGTCCCTATAATACAATTGTATTACCTCATTGTTATCATTGGTGTAGCCCCCTTATCATTATTGTTGTGCCCATGTAGTCCCCATATTGTTATTATTGTGCTCCATAGAAGCCCACTATTGTTATTGTTCTGCCCTTACATTATTATTGTTATGTCGGCTTGATTATATTGTGACCCCTTAGACTCCTATATATCGAAATGAGGTTTTGTCATTTGAATCATATAGGAATTGTTCATTGATGTAATTTAAGGAGGTTTCCCCCTCTAAGAGGATAATTTTTAAGTCCTTGATCTATCTATTTGTGAGTTGGTTGCATAACATTTGGTATCAGAGCTTTGGATTTTAGGGTTTAACTTGTTCAAATAGGCCATCTTGGCATTTCCACTACAACGCTTTTTCTACGAGGCTTCAAATGCTGAAACTTTTACCACGTGTAGCCAAAATCTCATAGAAATTTGTGTAAAATCTTAGATCTTGGTTCGCTATAGTTTCGGAGATACGCTCTGAGGAAGTTAGGGTTTTGTGGACTCTAGATTTCTGTCTCAAATAGGTGACTTATGGAAATTTGTCATAACATGTTTTCTACGAGGTTTCATAAGCTAAAACTTTTACCACATGGAGCCAAAATTTTGGAGAAATTCGTGTACAAATTTCAGATATTGGTTCGTTATGTTGTTGGAGATATGTTATGAGGAAGTTAGGGTTTTTGCGGGCTGCAGAATGTTGTGTCAAATAGGTGACCTAGGGAAAATCGTCATAACTTTTGTTTTAGGAATCGGACTTGAATTCTATAATAAGTGGCTGAAAGTGCATAGACTGTTGTTTTTCATGTATAAATTTAAGTGCTGAAGGTTGAAAAAGTGCCACGTGGCATCCCATACAACTTTTCTCTATTGAACCAGTCCATAATCAGGTCCTCGTGGGAGATTTGGCATAACTATTTCTTGAAGAATCCAATAGCAATGAGACTTGTGGGATTGCAAATAGGACTATGAGAGCTACCACAGGAATAAATGTTAGAACTTGGAGATATGAAGTTCTAAAGTTACAATCATTTCAAGACAGAGCTTCGAAAAGAAAGAAAAAGGTTTGTATTTTTTTTAAATTGCATAACTTTTTTTTTGAAAAATCAGTTTGAAGTGATTCAAAGGGCATAGTGAAGCATATATATCATTGTTTTATTTCAAAATGCATTGAAGCAAGAAAATGGAAACACCTCGTAAGGAACAAGAAATATCTACTATGATGCATGAAGAAGAGGAAGAAATGCAACATAATATATCAAAATTATGAGACCAAGTGCAACAAATTTTTTTCTCACAAAGAGTAAACAAAAATGAAATGGAAGCTAAGATGGATGGTTTGAAGAATATTTTGAAATTAGACATGGAATATTTGAAGAATGGTTTAAAATCATACATGGAAGGTTTGAAAAAGTTTCTACAAGAAATGCTTCCGAATGGTGAAAAGGTATTAGATGAAACTCATGATGAGTACAAAAGAAATGTTAATCATGATTTCATAGACTTTAATGTTGGATTAAAAACCCACCATATTCCAAATATTTATATGAGGAAGTTTGATGGAAAGGATCCAGTAACATGGACACTACAAATGGAGCAATATTTTGATCTTCATAATGTGCAACACACAAAAAAGGTACGCATTGCAACTTTATATTTAGAACCCAATCAGTTTGTATGGTATCGATAAATTTGTTTTTGTAAACCACTTGCCACTTGGTCAATTTTTACGGATAAAATAATATAACATTATGAGGATACAAATGACAACACCTTCTTTATCCAATTGATAAATCTCAAATAAAAGGGTTCAATGGAAGAGCACATTAAAGGACTTCCAAAAATCGAATATAAGAGTAAATGAAATTCTAAAGGGGAATATGATTGATTTCTTCATAGGGACTTTGAACGATAACATCCAACATGAGATTCAACTTTAGGAATGTGATTCATTGGAGAAGGCATTTAGGTTGGCAAGAAAAATTGAAAGAAAAATTATGGAAACAAGGAATCCTACCACTCACAACTATAAAGATGGAAGTGTTGTTTCTCCAAGCCTTCCACAACCTACAAGGTTGGCACCGCAATAATTGGAAGAAAAAAGAGAAAAAGGGATTTGTTACAATTGTGAAAGCAAATACACTAAAGGTCATAAGTGTGCTGAGAAGAAATTAATTTACATAGATTGTGTAGAGGAGGAAGAAAAGGAACAAGAAATATCAAGTGAAGAGGATATACACCAGGAACCAATCCCAGAGAAAGGAGAAATGAACCTAACCATATCTTGTAATGCATTGGAAGGAATTACCACTCCTCAAACTCTCAAGATAGAAGGACATATCAAAAAGAAAAAAGCAATATTGTTGATTGATTCGAGTGGTACCAATAATTTTATTCATTATAAGATAGTCAAGGAATTGAATTACTTCATATATCCATCAACAGAGTGTCAAGTGATGGTTGAAAATGGGTGAAACATTCTCCGGAATGTGCCATAATATCAAGCTATCCATGGGAGAATATGTATTTAATAGTCCAATTCTTTCCATTCCAATGGGTGGTGCTGATGTTGTACTAGGAGTCCAATGGTTACAATATTTGGGTAACATAGCTTTTAATTTTCAAGAACTTTTATTGATTTTTTTTTTGGGAAGGAAAGGAAGTTGAATTAAGGGGTATCATAGGGAAACTAAGAAAGATAATTAGCTCTAATGGCATCACAAATCTTCTAAATAAAGAACGACGGGGAATAATTACACAATTATGTTCACTAGAGGTTCAAACATTGAAATAATCTATTTCTTCAGATCTCCAAAAAATCTTGGAAAATCATTTTAAGGTTCAAGTAGTGGAAGATCATATCAAGCATCAACAACAAGTTCTCCAACTCTTAAAGGATAACTTCACTTTGTTGCATAATAAAATGAAACAATAGGCAAATCAACATCGCAGTGAAAGAAATTTTGATGTAGATGATTGGGTATTTTTACAGCTACAACCATACAAACAAATGTCCCTAAAGCAAGATAAGAGGGATAATAAATTATCAACAAAGTATTATGGTCCTCACAAGGTGTTGCAAAATATTGTTACTATAGAATACAAATTGGAGCTTCCTGCATCTTCCTAAGTGCACTCGGTTTTTCACCTTTCATGCTTAAATAAGGTTATAGGTCACAAGATCCTAGTTCAAACAATATTGCCAGAACTTGACGAGGAAGGAAAAATCATATTCGAACCTAAAGAACTCATGGAAAAAAGAACTCGACAACTACAAAATTAATCAATTTCAGAGTATCTCATCAAGTGGAAGAACTTACCCACTAAAGATTCGACATGGGAGGATTAGAATTTTATACAGAAGCATCAAGAACTACTCAAGCATTGAGGACAACACTTTTTGAAGGAGAGGGGCATGTTAGGTCCCTATAATACTAGTGTATTCCCTCAATTTTATTGTCAATGTATCCCCCTTATTGTTATTGTTGTGCCCATTTAGTCTCCATATTGTTATTACTATGGCCCATAGAAGCCCACTATTATTATTGTTCATCCCTTACATTATTGTTTCTATGTCGGCTCTTATTATATTGTGACCCCTTATACGCTTATATATAGAAAGGAGGCTTTGTCATTTAAATTTTCCAAGAATTGTTCATTTATGTAATGTAAAGGAGGTTTCCCCCTCGAATATGATAGTTTTGAATTCGTTGATCTATCTATTTAAGAGCTAGTTGCATAACAGAATGTGGGGTCTCCTTCAAATTTGCATAGGCAGAGAAGGTCACTTGAACAATACACTAGCTACATGGATCTAATGACGGAGCTTATAGATACTGAGCCATCCTCTTTCAAGGAAGCAGTATAGAAACCTGTATGGGTTGATGCAATGGTGGAGGAATACAAATCCATTGTAAATAACACTATTTTGAAAGTGGTCCCAAGACCAACAAATAAATCCATAGTGGGTTCGAGATGGATATTCAAGGTGAAGAGGCAACATAAAGAAGAATAGAGATGTATAAGGCTATATTTTTGGCCAATTGTTACTCTCAGGTTGAGGGAATTGATTATGAGGCTCTCTTTTCTCCTGTCACAAGGTACTCATCCCTTAAATCAATTCTTGCACTAGTTGTGTAGATGGGGTGGAAGATCCACCATATGGATGTAAAATCAACATTCCTTAATGGAGTTATTGAGGAGGAGATGTACATCGAACAACCATAAGGTTTTGAGACATTTTATCGAGAGTCTCATGTGTGTAGAATCAAGTGAGTGTTGTATGGTCTGAACCAAACACCCTATGCGTGGTACACAAGGATTGATAGCTATCTCACTAGTTTGGGCTTCACCAAAAGTGAAGTGGATGAAAAATTATATCATATCTTTGTAGAAGGTAAATTTCTTATTGTTGTTTTATATGTTGATGATTTAATTTTAACTGGTGATGAAAAACTCATCAGATCTTGCAAGGAGGACCTTACAATGGAATTTGAAATGAAGGACATGGGTCTCATGCACTACTTCCTCGGGTTGGAATTATGGAAAGGAGATGGGGAACTATTTGTGTCTCAAGGAAAGTATGCAAATGAGATACTACAAATATTTTTCATAGAGAGTTGCAAACCCATGGAGACACCTCTAGCAACCAATTGGAGGAAGGAGGACACCACTTCAGGTGAGAAAGTGGATGCTACCATTTACCAACAACTAGTGGGTTCACTAGTGTATCTTGTGAACACACGACTAGATATATGCTATGCATATCCAGTCAACCAGCTAAGAAAAGCTATGGTTAGGTCAACCAAATTATTTTGGAAGGCATCTAAGCATGTTATATGATACCTCAGAGGAAATACCCAATTTGGAATATCGTACATATGGACATAGGGACTGAAGATGTGTGGCTTCACAAATGTAGTTTGGGCAGGGATTCCATCAGATCGGAAGAGTACATCATGTTGATATTTCAATTTTGGGTCCGAAACTATTTCCTCGTACAACAGGAAGAAAATATTTCTGGCACTCAACTCGACAGAAGCAGAATATATGGCTACAAGTAAAGTAGCATGTGAGGTGACTAGATGAGAAATATAATTGCTAGATTATTTGGTCAAATGATGGATCCAATTGTGATCTACTGTGATAATCAGAGTTGCATTAAGCTCTTTGAGAATCCTATATGTAACGATTGATCTAAACATATAGATGTCCAGTATCACAATTTATGGGATTGTGCGTAGAGGCAAATAATATTGTTACACTATATTTCGATAAAGGAACAAGATGCTAACATTTTGATAATGGATTTGTTAAGAGGGAAGTTCGAATTCCATAGGTGTGGGATATGGGTGATTGATAATCCCTTTCTTGCTGAAAGGGAGTGTTGAAAATTGTAGCAAGAAATTCTCAATTTGATTTTTCCTTGATTAAATTGGAAAAATTTGAATTTCCACATCAAAAGACAACTTGGATGCAATTAGATTGTATGACATGGCTTGTTTCACCCAGTTTACATCGTAAATTTGAGTTGGAGGAGTTAGAATTCAGTTAAGAATGTGTGATTATTAATTTGTAGCAATCAAGGTCAGTTATCTCAAGTTGTTTTTAATGAAACTAGTTTCGACTGTTGTAGAAACTAGTGGAAGGTCAGTTGTACAATGGGAATTCATTCAAAATCAGTGATCATCTAGTTAAATAATCAATAAGCCCAAAGTAGCTAGGGCATGTAGATAAATCGAGTTACCCAACTGTGGTGGAGATTCCAAGGAAGTGTAACATTAGTTGTAGACTAGTCATGAGTGTACATGATCCAAAATGGATGCTAAACACCCTCTAAGTCTTCAAACATCCAAAACTATCGCATAAGAAGAACCTTTAAAAATGGTGGATTACACTATCGGGAGCGAAAAACATAAGGAAACAATAGAAATAGAGCCTATCAGAGGTCAAAACAACTTTGCATAGGAGCCGTCGGATCTGGTCGATCAACGGTCCAAATCTGATCGACATATCACAATCGGTGGTGACAGACGGAGGCTATTGTAGGTGACCATATGACAGTTGTGATTGTGATCAGTGTGGGTCAACGAGGACCGTCAATCAAGTGCCCAGACCGATGGCCTAGGTTAACTCACAATATCGGAATTGGCAAATACAAGGAGCGCTTACCAAATGGCTCAGGGTCTATGCGATATGCGACTGCAATCAATTGCATCGTAATATTGCATCGGAGTAGTACAATGGAGTGGTGTCGATATAAATATGACTTGCGATAGCCAAAATAGATGGAGTTATAGATGATATTTTATATATTTTGAGATCCAGAAAACGGAATTTTCCTTTGTTTTTCACATTTTCATTAAATAAAGGAAATGCAAAGGAAATGTGCTCAATGCGATGAAGTGGACCTGATGGAACTTATAGATGAAAATATATAGCATTTCAAGTTTGCCATAAAGACATTTTGCGATATTTTTAGTGTTTTAATGTATTTTTCAAATACGAAGGGAAACCACGGAATGGGCATTTGCGACATGCGATAGCGATTTAAAGGTGGACTCAATGGAATATAGCGTAGAATTCATAATATTTGAAGTCCGATAAATAGCGATTTGGCAGATTTTTCCCTTGTTTTACAGTGTTTCTCTGTGTAAATAGAGAACACTATTTTTGGGGATTTCAAAGGCCCGATGGTCCCTTCCATTGTAGAACAGGTCGCCACCTTCCCTGAAGATGTTATGCCATGATTGCTAATTCTCAAAAGGGAATTCGAGCGGATAGAGGCCGGGAGCTATAGAGCTTGAGAAGGGGAAACGAACAAATAGCGCGATTGGCTTTAAAGCCACAAATTGACAGAGACAGAGGGGGGCAATACTGAGACAGAGAGAAACAGAGGCATAGAGTGAAAGAAAGGGTTTGTGTACTCATAGAGGCTTCAGTGATTCAAGCAAACTCCTGATGTTTTGTATCTGTGTGTTGAGACTCAATTTGATCTCACACTTTTGTAAAATCTCTGCTCTTGAAGACATAAGGAGAGGTCACTACTGAAGGTTGGCCGAGGAGACGTAGCCCAAGAGTTTTGGGATCACTCCATATTAAATTTGTTGTGTTAAGTGTGTTGTCTATTATGTTTCTCTAACTACTCAATTGTCTATATTATTCGAAATCTTATCGATCCATTGCATTAAGTAATATAGGAAAATCCATGCACATGAGTCTGTAATACCTTAAAAGTAATCTAAGATCTTCATTTTCAGATCAAGTGGTATCAGAGCTTTAGGTTTGCTAAGGTTAGACAAGCTTGTGTTGGATTTTTGAATGCTAACTAGGTCAAAGCTCAAACTAGGAGAAGGAGAGCCTGTTGAAACTAATCCAGAGATTGGAAGAGTATATGCTCAGAGGCGAATGGTCGAAGAAGTCCCATTGGAATCAAAATCTCAGTTCATGGATAGTTTCATGACCATGAGAGCCATGGCGGAAGAAATGTATCGGGAATTTAAGAAGGATCAAGGTGAAAGCACCTTAACACCCAAACAAGGAAAAGGAGTAGAGGGACCTCTTCTAGTTGCCCATTTAGAAGGAAAAGGGAAAGGGGAAGAGCCTCCTCCATTAGCACCTCCTTTTAGCCCTGAAAAGAAAAGGAAGAAAACATCTTTGATTAAATTAGATGTAAAGTTTGATTTGCCAATCTATGATGGAAAATTAAAAGCAGAAAAGGTAGATAAATGGATTAGAAATATTGATGTGTATTGTAGGGTGTAGAACATCAATTCATAAAAGAAAAAAATTCAGCTGGCTAGCCTTTGCCTTGGAGGAACAGCCCTAGTGTGGTGGGAAGGAGAGACACAAGCTGATTGGATGAAGCATGGTAAAATTATTTCTACTTGGAGTGAATTTGTTTCTTCCATTAAAAAACAATTCTATCCACAAGCTTATATGCAGCAAGAATTGATGAGTTGGCAAACTCTTCGCCAATTAAAGGGGAAAAGTGTACAAAGCTATACCCAGGAATTTAGGAAAAGAGCTCTAACTCTAGGCATTTCTCTAGACTCACGTGAAACTTTGTTGAAGTATATAGTGGTCTACATAGCTATTTGAGACACACCATTCTCATGTTTAACCCCGCTAGCCTAGATGATGTATTAGTTCAAGCTACACATCTAGAGGCTAGAGGCAAGAATGTGAACCCAGAGATTGGGGGATCATCAAAACCTTCTGTAAGAAAAAAACAAGGAAAAGAAGAAGCTGAGATGGAAAGAGAGGAAGGAAAACGCTGTACAAAAAGACAAACCTTCATGCACTCATTGTAAGAAGGATGGACATGATGATGGACACTATTGGTCTTTGCATCTGGAGCTAAGACCCAAAAAGTTCGGTGGTAAGAAGAAGAAGACTGTTGTTGATATTCAAAAATATTTGGGGTTAGACTCAGGTGATGAAACAACAGTCACAACTACAAGTATAAAACGTAAAAATTATGAAGCATCTACTAGTAATTATGTGCAATCTATTGATAATGAAGAAAATGAGAGGAAAAGGCATGAGCTTTTTCATATTAGAGTTATTTCCAAGCATCAAGAGATTGATACTTTATTTGATAGTGGATCACAAGTAAACTTGATTTCTGAAGCAATTGTAAAGAAGTTAGGATTACTAACTACACCTCACAAGAAGCCATATCCATTAGGTTGGGTATGTGATAAAGCAAAGCTACAAGTGACTAGACAATGTAAACTTAGTTTGCTATTTGGTCAACATTTGTAGATGAGGTTGAGTTAGATATAATTCCCTTGGATATATGTGGTATTGTTTTGGGAAGTCCTTACTTGTATGATAGAAAAACCATTTTCTATAGAGCTGAAAATAAGTATCAAATCACCAAAGATGGAATAAAATATATTGTAAGAGCTCATAAACTCAAAAATAATTACACTCTCATAAACCCATGGCAAACAAAAATAATTGTAAATTCATGCAAGCAATTTTTACTAATGGTTGTAGAGGAAAAGAACCCTGATAAAACCAATGTATTTGAGGGTTGTGATGCTAAACAGAAAGTTGATTTAGAAAAAGTTGTTTCAGAATATGATATCCTATTTCAAGAACCTAAAGGTCAGCCACCCAAAAGATAAATAGTACATGATACTCATTTGCAGCAAGATGCTTCATTGCCTAACATTGAGATGTACAGGTTATCCGCTATAGAGAATGCATAGATCAAGAAGCAGGTAGGGAGCTGCTCGATAAAGGGTTCATAAGACAAAGCACATCACCATGCATATCTCCAATCATGTTGGTGAGAAAGAAAGTTGGTTCTTGGAGGATGTGCATTGATTACAGAGCATTGAATAAAATAACGATCAAGAATCATTATCTGCTTCCTTGCATTGAATATCTATTAGATCAGCTAAAAGAAGCAGTTTACTTTTCCAAGTTGGACTTACATAGTGGCTATCATCAAGCCAGAGTAGCAGAACAAGATGCATGGAAGACTTCTTTCAAAACAAAGCAAGGGTTGTATGAGTGGCTGGCTATGCCTTTTGGCTTAACTAATGCTCCTGCCACTTTCATGAGAGTTATGAATGATGTACTCAGACATTTTATTGATGATTTTGTAATTGTATATTTAGATGACATTCTTGTTTTCAGTAAAACATGGGAAGAACATTTGAGGCATGTAAAGCAGACTTAAGATGTTTTGAAAAGAGAAAATATCTATGTTAAGTTATCAAAATGTGAATTTGGCAAAAAATATTTAAATTATTTGGGTCATATTGTAGAGGGTGGTGAATTTAAGATAGATCCTTTTAAGATTGAAGTCATTGTGAACTAGCCTAAACCCAAATCTACTACAGAAGTTAGGAGCAACACAATATTAGAGAAAGTGTATTGCTAACTTTTCCTTGATTTCAGCTCCCTTACATGCTTTAACAAGATTGAATAAGGTGTTTCGGTGGGGAGGAAAACATTAGAAATCCTTCAACACCTTAAAAGAAAAAATTAGTACAGCACTAGTACTAGCACTGCCAGATCTTCAATGACCATTTGAGACTGAAACAGACGCCAATGACTATGCCATGGGAGCAGTGTTGATGCAACATGGTAAACCCATATGCTATCATTCTGAGACATTTAATTCTGCAGTAGTTAATTATCCCACATATGATAAAGAATTGTATGCATTAGTACAGAGTGTGAAAAAGTGGAAACATTACTTAATTTGCAAAGAAACAATCATCCATACATACCATCAACCACTTCAATATTTGCACTCACAAACTAAATTGCAGCAATCAAGACACTATAGGTGGATGGGTTTTCTATAGTAGTTTCATCTAGTCACCAAGTATAAGAAGGGAATACACAATCAAGTTGCAGATATGTTGTCCATACCAATCATAAATGCATCTACTATACTTAAGCATAACTCTATAATGCATGAAAGCTACATTGAACAATATGCTCATGATATAGATTTTAAAGATGTATATGCAACTTTAAGTCATGGCAAACAAGTAAAATAATTATATTATTATGCTAAGGACCAACTCTTGTATCATTTGGGAAATTTATGCATTCCACAAACTGAAAGAGTTAACACAATTAGAGAAGCACATACTTCTCTTATATCAAGTCATTTTGGTGTAGTTGCACAACTCCAAAGGTTCTGCTATTGGCCAAGAATGCATGAAACAATGTCTAGATATATTAAAGGGTGTATCATGTGTGCTAAAAGCAAACCTAGCAATAGAAAATTAGGCTTGTACACTCCACTTCGAGTTCCTTCCCATCCTTAGGAAAGTGTTTCCATGGACATTGTCGGGGGATTTCCAAAATCTAGAAAAGGTCATGACTCTTTATATGTTAATGTGGACAAGTTCAATAAAATGTGTATTTTAATACCTTGTAATAAGTAGATTACAGCTAAACAAACAACGAAGTTGTTCTTTCAGCATGTATGGGTTCATTATGGGTTACCCACTTCCATTGTATCTTATCGAGATTCCCAATTTATTGGGAAGTTTTGGTCAAGACTGTGGGAGTTGATGGACACCAGATTGAAGAAGAGCACAACCTTTCATCCACAAACAGATGGCCAAACAAAGGTGTTCAATAGGATAGTGATCCAGTTGCCCAAGGGCTATTGTAGCAAGCATCCCAAACTTTGGGATGAACATTTGTGTTATGTGCAACATGCTTACAACCATGCTAAGCACTCTTCTACAAAGAGATATCTTTTTTAGACTTGTTTTGGCTTTACACCAAAGTCTCCCTTGGACTTTGTCTTTGGAAAAGACATAGCGGTTGATGGACACAGTGATGTGGACAAAGAAACCAAGTTCATTGAACAGATCCAAAAAAATCACCAGGCAATGTAGGAACAACTGGAAAAGAGCTAGGCCAAGTACAAGGCAAGGCATGATAAGCATCAAATTGAACATAGCTTCTGAGTTGGTGATCAAGTCTGGTTGTGCATCAACAAAGACATAATGCAACGTGAAGGAAAGAAGCTGAAGCCAATAGGATATGCACCTTTCAAGATACTTTAGAAAATTGTTGAGAATGCTTTTCGCCTTGATTTTCCAGCCTACATGCACATTTATTCAGTGGTTAATGCAAAAAATTTGAGACTATTTGAACCTTCATTAATTGAATATCCCAAAGAGCAAAGCCAATTGCCTTCTATTGAGGATCTGTTGCCTAAATATCTCAACGATTTGCAAGAAGATACAGTTTTGGACGGGAAGGTGAGAACTATGTTCAAAAGGGATATTGAGTACCTCAGAATTGGACTCAAAGGCTCAAAACCAAGCACTGCACAATGGATGGAAATTGGACAAGTGAGGAAGCTGTATCCTCACTTGATCGATGCCTAAAAACCAACTTTTGGTGGCCCAAAAGCTTTTTCAGTGGGAAGGCATGATCCAAAATGGATCCTAAACACCCTCTAAGTCTTCAAATATCCAAAATATCGCATAAGAAGAACCTTTAAAAATGGTGTATTACACTATCGAGAGTGAAAAACACAAGGAAACAATGAAAATAGAGCCTATCAAAGGTCAAAACAACTTTGTACATGAGTCATCGAATCTGACCAATCAACGGCCCAGATCCGATCGACATATCGCAATTGATGGTGACAAGCGGAGGCTATCTGAGGTGATCATACGACAGTTGCAATCGCGATAAGTGTGGGTCAATGAGGACCGTCGATCAAGCGCACAGATCAACGGCCCAAGTTAACTCGCAGTATCGAAATCGGCAAATACAAGGAGCACTTACCAAACGGCCTGGGGTCTATGCGATATGTGATTGTGATCAATCACATAGCCATATCTCATCAGAGCAGTACATACGAGTGGGGCCGATATACATATGACTTTCAATATTCGGACTCGATGGAGTTATAGATGATATTTTATATATTTTGAGATTCGGAAAATGACAGTTTCCTTTGTATTTTGCATTTTCGTTAAATAAATGAAATACAAAGGAAATGCACCTGATGCAATGAAGCAGACCCGATGGAACTTATAAATGAAAATATATAGCATTTCAAGTCTACCATAAAGCCATTTTGCAATATTTTTAGTGTTTTAATGTATTTTTCAAATATAAAGGGAAACCATGGAACGGGCATTTTCAACATGCGATAGCAATTTCAAGGTGGACCCGATGGAATATAGGGCGGCATTCATAATATTTGAAGTCTGATAAACAGTGATTTGGAACACTTTTCCCATGTTTTACAGTTTTTCTCTGTGTAAACAGAGAACACAATTTTTGGGGATTTCAAAGGCTCGATGATCCCTTCCATTGCTGAACAGGTGGCTAGCTTCCTTGAAGACATTATGCCATGATTGCTAACACTCAGAAGGGGATTCGAGCAAACAGAGTTCGAGAGTCAGAGAGCCTGAGAAGGGAAACAAATAGACAACGCCGATTGGCTTTAAAGCCACAGACTAACATAGACAGAGGGGAGGCAGTACTGAGACAAAGAGAAAACAGAGACAGAGAGTGAAAGAAAGAGTCTGTGTACTCAGAGAGGCTTGAGGGATTCAAGCAAACTCTTGCTATTTTGTATCTGTGTGTTGAGACTCAATTTGAGCTCACACTTTTGTAAAAACTCTACTCTTGAAGACATAATAGAGAGGTCACCAATAAAGGTTGGACCAGGAGACATAGCCCAAGAGTTTTGGTTGAACTCCATATTAAATTTGTTGTGTAATGTGTGTTGTCTATTATCTTTCTCTAACTGCTCAATTTTCTATATTATTTGCAATCTTATCGATTTGTTGCACTAAGTAATATAGGAAAATCCATTCACATGAGTTTGTAATACCTTAAAAGTAATCTATGATCTTCAATTTCATATCAGTGCAAGTGTTGCATGCAGTCACATGATTAACCTTGGTAATTGCGAAATCCATTTTGAAGAAATTCCTAAATAATAGGGGCCTAATTTCTCAATGAATTTCATAAGGAAATAGGGTCTCAAGCAGAGGAAACAATTGACTAAGTCCGGCTTAGAGATTCTTAGTGAATAGAGAGATAGGTTATTCACTTGTAGGTTGTGCTCAAATGAGCAAATAAATTATAATACCTCTCTTTTCATTATATTAATGCAAGAAAGCATCATTATTGTTTGTATCTGTTTCTCGAAGGAAGTTCTTGGCTGTGAAATTTCCCCAAGAAAACAACTTGACCAAACTTTAGTTTCAAGCTAGCCCTCAAACTAAAGGGGGCTCCCTCAAGTGTTACAAGACTTTTTTTTTAACGTTATTCTCTGTCACTAGACATCAACCTGTGAATCACAATGGCTATATCTATTATTTTTTGTAGGTAGTTGTTGATGAGTATCAAATCTCTGTTCAAAAAGAAATCCCTCTCTTGCTAAAACTTGATCAAAGCGCCAATGTCTAGTTCTGACAAAATAACACAACTTTAAAGAGTTTGGTAGAGGAATAGAAGAGAATATATGATAATTAAACATTCATACTTTATACTTAATCAACTAGATATAGTAGATACGTGTAGAAGAATTATACAACCAAACAAATATACATTCAAGAGATGACAGAAGGCAAAAATTAAATGATGCAGAGGAGTTGTTTTAAACAAACTGTTCAATTGGCTAGTCTCCAAAATGATGATAACTTTGCAATGGGTTGTCAGGTAGGTTGATACTCCAACCTAGCCTTTTCCTAGCTCCTATGTTACCTTGAACATTTGAAAACAAATATTATGAAATCACAGGGAAAGACAGACATGAGAAACAAATGTTTTCATGAAACTAAATCCAAAATACTTCAATTAAAAATTATAGAATATAAGTCTTTAGAAAAATGTCAGGGTTTTTTCATCAAAATCCAACCCTTTCTCATTAGAAATGAAACAGTATATAGAGAAATTACAATCCTATATGGTTATAGTATTCCTAGAATACAATTCTAATAACAACTAAAAATAAAAACAATTCCTAATTGATTGCAAGAAATTTGGAACTAATTAAAAGTTAGGTGTCTTAAAATATGGGTAAGGATTTTGACTACACATATCTTGCCTAAAAATGTGAAAATGATTTTCCTTCTAATATTCTACTTGGAGATCAAAATTTGTTTTCTAAAAATTTGTTATCTTCCCTTCAATCCTTGTTTCGTTGTTATTTTTCTTAAATGTTCGTTCTTAAATGTTCAATATTCTTACTCATTAACTAATATCTCATATTTTTATTACTTATATTTGCCTTAAAATTTGGGATTTATGTTACTTGTCTTTGACTGAAATATCTACCTTATTGGTTTGTATCCTAAAAATCACTTGTGGTGTTATGTATTCCATTATTTCTAACATTCTGTTGGGAAGATTTGATCCCTTTCATGAAAATTCAGGACTCCAACTCAAAACATGATCTTCATCCATTTTTTTCGACCTGGTAGCAAAAAATAACACTTGATTCCAAATGTAGATGATGTATTTTTCCCTGCATTTCCTTTTTCTGTTCCTTTTGGGACTTGAAAACAGGTCTTTTGTCTCCAAATTGTATGTTCTTTCGAGGCTTTGATCAATAGACAGTCAACTAATTTCAATTCAGGTAAACAACTAGTTATTATTTATATTATATCCAAGAAGTGAACTCACAACTTTGTCCATAGGTTCTTTCAATTTTATAACAATAACTTGCCTGCAGTGGTAGTTTTTGTCTAAAATATCTTCATGCTCCTTTAATCTACAATTGTGATTGTAGAGGCCAAATTGGTTCTAATCTTCATGATTGTGATGATTAATGAATTTAATATATTTTAAATAAGTTACATGACTCATATCATCCTTGGGTACATCTAGGATGGTACAATATCCCCTAATTTCATTCCTAGAACCATCATAGATACTGTTGATGCTATTTTCTAGGCATGGGACCTTCATAAATTGTTATTGCAGATTCCAAATTATGCTTTTTCTATTTGCAGAAAAACTTGACAATTCCATTAGAATGATAAAATCAAATATTTTCTAGCCGTGAGATGGTTATAATGCTTCAACCTTCTCAAATTTATATCAAACTACAATAAATTGTTCCAAAATTTGGTCCAGACTGGCCTCTGCATCTTTCTTCAACAAGAAACTAAGAATTTATATGCCATCACAAGAGATGAAGGTTTCAACAAACATGATTTCTCTTAATGTGTTTAGTTGGACCACAAAATATAAGTCCATATTCAATGCATTCAACTCCTTGTTGCGGGTGTAAAAACCATATTCGTAATTGAAGACAATTTTTTTTTTTTTGTAGCACACAACTATAGCCACTTGACATATTCAAAATAAAGTAAATCGCTGAAAAAATGTACTTTTAATCTTTTCTTTGTCATCAAGATCACATTTGAAACCCATTACTCCATGGATAATCTCTTGTGATCAACCTGAAACAAAAACTTCAGATAAATAAATAAATGGCCACTTATGAATCCCTGCATATATTCCTTCCAGAAAATCTCTAGAATAAATCACAAACATTGCATACGAAGATTTGAAACAAAGCTTAGTTGTCGGATATATTAAAAAATGAACTTAAATATTTTTCCATCTTTCTCAACCTCTTCAACACTTCCAATGTACAAAAGTAATATTTGATGAACCTATTATGGGTGTTTTTCGAGAACCATTTCATGGCCATCAGATCCCTTACCACAATAGACTTCATTATATTATTGCTCAGATTCCCTGAAAGAATTAAAATTTACCATTGATGAAATATTAGTGCTTCCCTTTCAAAGAACCCACAAAATATCTTAAACCATTGACAATTTTGTGAAAATTCTTGTGAGATGTCTAGTTGATGTCATTTTGCACGTTCTGGATTTTGAAATTTGACTCCAATTGGCCAGAAAATGCATTTGAAATTTGTTGTTTGTAAACTGCCACAAAATTTGTCCACATGTTGGTCATTTTTTAAGTTGACAACTGTGGAGATAAATATACTTCCTAGATGCAAATACAGTGAAGGGCCATTCTCTTTATAAATCATTTTTAATACTTCCCTTACTTCTTGGGTATTTTGACATTCATCCAAAACAAGGACTCATAAAAGTATGAATGCTCATATTCCAGATTCTTCCTCAAAGGTGTATTGAGAAACCTATCTTCGCCATCCCCTCTCCTTGTGAAAACAACCTCATATTCATCAAAAGAAACGATGACATATTCAAACCAACATCTAGAAAAGATCCCACAAATCCCGGTAAGAGTGACCCTTATGTTTAATTCCTTTAGATATAGACTGAAGTGAATGAAAATATACAAGGAGAACATGTTTATGCAGATCATGAGCAACAAATTTGACAATCCTTCTCATCCAATGCACCCACACATTAAATCATGTAGAAGAGACTCTCATTATTCTTTCTTTAGATCAAGTATTTGTTCAAATGCTAAGCTAGATTCTAAAACTATAATGCTAATTCAACATCATTCGATGAAAATGTTATGCCTGCAATTGCATTTATTCTTGTATTTAGATCCACCATAATTATAATATTATTGAATTCACTTTCATATTGGATCTGTAGAAGCTCATCAAGATAATACATATCACTAAGTAGTCAATAAAATTCACTCTGCGTGGAGTCATTCAAAGCACATACACAATTTGCTTCTCTCCTTCAAACATACGCCTGGAGGACATATAATATAATTTGATCCTTTACTTTAATGTCCCCTCCATTAATATTGACAACGAGAGAGTTGCATAATCAATCTATCCCCATCATTGCCTTATCTAGTAGACTTAAATTCTACGTTGTCATTATAAATCAGAAATGGTATGCGGGGAGGGATGTCTGTTGTATGGTTTTTTCCCAAGGGGGTCCGCAATTCATAAATAATTGCCACGTTGACAAGGTGAGTTTTGGAAAGGAACTATTGTAGAACCCCCTCCCCTCTTATCGAGAAAATTTTGAATGAGGGGGTCCATAATTTTTCCAAACCATCAACTTTCTCTAGAATAATTACCACCATTAAAACATGTGCCCTTGCTCCGTTGGCTTAGTATTTGTTACAATGGACTTTGACTTGGTTGACCATTTGATGCGTTGTGCAAGCTTTATGCTTCTCGTGGGCCCTTTCCTTAGCTTGTTGAGTGGTACGCTGGCTTGACTGAAATTGCATCACTGCTAGTGGACTTGGTAACTAGATATATATAAATTAACTTAGGATTTGGGCAAACGCCCTACCCTCTTTTAATTTTATAATAATAATGGTTTATATTATAAACAAATAATTTAATAAAATATAATATTTTCTATAAAATTAAAATTATTTATAATTACACTATGAATAAAATCACCGAGTAACTCATACAAAAATAATTTTACCCCAGAAATTTTCATATATCCAATAATTTAGTCAGGAAATTATTTAGCAAATTTCAAAAAAAAATTGTAGCCTTTTTTTTCACAAGAAAAAGCTACAACATCGGCTCCACCAGGGGATTTATTCCCCATGTGGGATGTAGAGAGCATGTACACATGTTCCTTGTAATTTTGTTTGGCATGGAGTCCTGCTAAACCTTCAATCAATTTCTTACTTTATTTGAACTTGTTCTGCCCAAATACTTCAGATGAATGAATTAGATCATGTCAATATCCTATAACTGTGAACTAGAAGCACACTGAACTTTGA
This sequence comes from Pinus taeda, assembly GCA_000404065.3. Lineage (NCBI taxonomy): Eukaryota > Viridiplantae > Streptophyta > Pinopsida > Pinales > Pinaceae > Pinus > Pinus taeda. The sequence goes on from APFE031368475.1 coordinate 55,940, forward strand.
AATAATTTATGTTCATTAGGAAATAAACAACTATTGAAAATGAAAAAAGGCACCATAGTGCCTAATCCATTGGGTTATAGAGTCATTCAGTCAACAACAATAAATTCCTCCTTCCCATCTTCTGCAACTTATTGCATTTTAAGAAAACCAAATTATATATTGTAAATTGAATTCAAACTGAAGAAACTATTGTAAATAAAACCAATTTATAAATTTCACACCAAAACTGAATGATTTGTTGCACATCAAATATGAAAAAATAATCGATTCAATAACACACACCTCTATCTAACTAAGCTGAAAATTTGCACTATTTGGTGTACTCAAAATTCCAGCGTAACCACGTGGGAAGTGGACTAATTGGCATATCACCTTACATATAGCTTAAGATATTAAATACATTTATAATATGAAACTAAAATCCCATGAGTTGTTTAAACTTACAACCGAACTCTGCAAACTGCATCCTCTACTGATGTGTGAGACTATTGAACACCGGTAAGAGGAACAAAGATACATTGTTGAATGCAACCATCAATGAGGCTTGAACAAGTAGATCAATAAAAGCATATGACATCTGGAACCAATGGAATTGATAACCTAATGGAATCACCATATAAACATAATGGAGTTGTTAGGTGAAGGAATTGCAAACAATATCAAATGCATACTCGTTGTTCACCAACAAGAAATAGTTATAGTCTTGATCGTTCTTCTAGGAAATATTTCTTCATTACTTCGGTCCCCCGCAATGACTCCAAATGTTGTATTTGTTTCTCGAAGGCATTTCTTGGCTGCGAACTGTGATGATAAACCAACTCGACCAAACTTTAGGTTCAAGATGGCCCTCGAACCATAGGAGGATCCCTCATGTGTTAATTGGCTTTTTTTTAAGGCTATTCATTGTTGCTAGACAATAACCTATGATTCACAATGGCTAGAACTATTATTTTTTGTAGGTGGTTGTTGGTGAGTATCCAATCTCTACTCAAAAATAAAGCCCTCTTTTGCTAAAACTTGATGAAAGTTCCAACATCTAGTTCTAACAAAATAACATAGATTTAAAGGGTTTGGTAGAGGAATAGAAGAGAATATATGATAATTAAACATTCATATTGAATACTTAATCAACCAGATATAGTATATGTGTGTTGAAGAATTCTACAACCAAACAATTATACATTCAAGAGATAATAAAAGACAACAATTAAATGATGTAGAGGAGTTGTTTTAAACAAATAGTTCAATTAGCTAGTATCGATAATGATTATAACTTTGTAGTGGGTTGTCAGGGAGCTTGATACTCAAACCTAGTCTTTCCTTAGCTCCTATCTTGCATTGAACATATGCAGAAACATATTATGAAATCACAGGGAAACACATACATGACAAACAAATTATGTCATGAAACTAAATCCAGAATACTTCAATTAAAAATTATGCAATAGAAGGATTTACAAAAATGGTAGGGTTTTGGCATCAAAATCCAACACTTACTCATTAAAAATGAAACAATATATAAATAAATTACAATCCTAAAATATTACTTTTTTTTTTTGTATTTTTTTGCTGAAGCAAGATTCGTACCTTCTATTTCATTAAATCTAAAGGAAAGTTACATAAAATACAATATTCCCAAAGGAACTATGGTCCAAATAAAAAACTATCTGCTTACTACCGAGGGCACCAAGCTAAAGGCTTAAACTTCGAGCCACGGTCCCTCAAAAAAAAAAAACTACAATATCCACAAAATACAAACAATGCCGAGACCATTTGATCTCCCCTCAGAGATCTAATGGACAAGGCTCAAATCGGGCCAGAAACAATCAAACAATTTAAACTTAGTATTAGACCCGATAAGGAATTAGGGACCAAACTAAAAGGATTTTGGGTCCAAATGGGGGGATAAATCTTGAGCATGTAGAGCGCGCGAAATCCACTGATTCCCACCATGATGCAAACACAATCCTGGAATATAATATTCCCCCGGATCTGCACCATTATCCTTAACTGTCGATTCTCCTTGCTAGATCCAATGGCAGAGGATAATATCACAATACCTAGTAGCATGACGATTAAACACGCAATAACCATCCTAGACCCACCAACATGCTCGCTTGTTCCTGACTGTAGATCCATCTTGCATGATCCGATGGCCGAGGAGCATATCGCACAAGCCTAACGCACTGATAATTACCGCGCAATGAGGGCGGTATTCCGTCCCCTTCATAGGCCATGTGTTTCTTGGTGAGTGGAATTGCTCCCTACTCCAAAAAACTGCTTCTAGCGATGGATGATAAACCACCCCGCAAGTGGTATTGCTTCCACAGAAAGGAAAATGTGGGTTTTAGGTCTACCAGGAAAGCCTGAATTCCGGCCCCACACATCATCCCATCTCCACGGGCACATGAACCACTGTAATATGAAAATCCATCTATTCGGCTAACCATCCGAAGAACAGTGTCCCTTGAGCAACTTCCACCTGAAACTTCTATGTTTGTACTGTCGAGGGTTGAGGAGGTCGATAGTGACTTGCCGAATGTTCTTACTTCGGAAAAAACACTTCATAAAGAAGCCAAATCAACTAGAGCTTGCCTCTGTGTCTTTGTTTCAAAACACCATTATGTCTTCATCCACCTAGTCATGACAGTGTGCCTTTAATCTATTCTAAGGCATCTCAGGCCAACTCAACGCAACCCTGCTTTTGGTACAAAACACTCCTTGATTGGCCAAGATGTCCGCTAATTTATTTTTTATCCTTCACACATTGTTAAAAATCATAGTACGTAAGCATCGGAGATGAAGCTGAATCCTTTGGAAGACCTAGAGTAGCCTCCATTGTTTTGAGACTTTTTCTAGATTTGTGCCACAGCTAATTCTTTTGACCGAATTTATGATTAACTCATAATCAGCTTCAACAATAACATTCTGGAGATTATCCTACTTCAGGAATTCTAAAAATTTCTCAAGAGCCATTAATTCCACCATATTGTTAGTGGCTCTTCCCAAATGGCAATAGAAAATAAAAAGGAGACATCCATTTTCATCCCTTAACACCCGTCCAAAGCCAACAATACTCGGGTTATCTTTGGAAGCCCCATCAATGTTGTGTTTCAAAAAACCCTGAGCGGGAGGATTCCAATAATCTTTCTTAGTATCAAGTTTCAATACCTTCCTATCCAGGCCCTGTGGAATAAGCCCCTGCATACCAACTTAAGAAGTATCTACGATTCAGCTTTTGAAGGTGGATTCTTACGGGAAGTTCGCACTATGGTGCTTACCGTCTCCTTAAGTTGTCTTAAGATTTTCTCAAAAAGGCATTGGGAGGAACTTTTTTCATTCTTAAATATTATGTTGTTCCTTTCTTTCCAGATAGTCCATATTATGAAGCTTGGCGTTAAAGCCCAAGCTAAGCAAAGAATTTCATAATCAGAGAAGTTGCGTCTCCAATTGTTTAGGGTATTGATAATGCTTCCTTTGTCCCTATCTATCTGCTAGAAAATAGTGGCAAAAGTATCCCACAACCAAGAGGTGAAAATGAAATTATTGAGAAGGTGCTCCATTGTTTCCTTTTGGGCTTCACAGAGCTAGCATCTGGAAGGACCCAGAACACCCCTCTTCTGAATGTTACCCCAAGTCAGAATTTTCTTATGATGAACCAACCACATGAAGAGTTTAATCTTCATCCATCCTTGATGTCTCCATATGTTTTGCCAAACCCTGTCCGGTACATTCGAATCCAGCTCAAGGAGTATGCGTTTTGCCTCCTTAAGATTGAAGGTGCCTTCATTATTGTTGCCCCATCTAAGTTGGTCCTGCCCCCCCGTCACTAAAATTTTCCTTTGTTCCAATATTGTTAGAAGTGCCTCTACTTTGGCTTTTAAGGGGTTGTCTACCCTATGCTCTATATTCTTCCAAGTTCTCCATTTTCCTTCACTATTGGTTTGATCCCAAAATTATTTTACCTTAAATAACCCTTTGGTATCTGTTTCTTTCTTGAGGTCTAGAAGCTCCTCTATTAACAGTGTAGGTTCTTGTTGCCATTTGTCCTCCCAAAACAAAGCAAGATCACCCTCTCTGATTTCCCAGAAGCTGTTTTTTTGTACTAATCCTCTATTCCCCCAAGCCTTATTCTAGATGTGTGAGCCCTTTATGATGCTAGACATCCTTATGTGATCATTATCTTGCCAAGTGCTGGCTTATTTTTCTTTCTAGATACTAGCCCACTGAGCCTTTGGGTCTTTTACCCAATGCCACCATAATTTTGCCCCTAAAACTTTACTTAGTGCTTCCGTATCATCCAATCTAAGACCCCCATGTTTTTTAGTTTTGCAAATCTTCTCCCAGGCTACCAAGGCCCATTTCTTTCTTTCCTCCCCCTTACCCCAAAGAAAGTCTCTTTGAATGGTTCTAAACTGTTGCAAAACTCCTTTTGGAGCTGGAAGGGCTGATAACATGAAGACAGGGACTGATTGGAGAACAACTTTTGTAAGCACTAACCTACCAGCTAACTTTAAAGATCTAATGGTCCATTTCTTGATTTTACCCTGCATCTTATTAATCACTGGCTCCCAAATGCTCTTGTGTAAAGGTTTATCAGTTAGAGGAACTCCCAAATATTTGGAGGGAAGGACATCCCTATGAAAGCCTAGAATTTTGGAGATATTTCTTTGAATAGCAATATTGGTATTAAAGAAAAGAATCTTATATTTGGAGAGATTAATTTCCATACCTGTAGCCACGGCAAAGTTAGACAGGATATGTTTGTACACTAGTGCTTATTTCACTGTGGGGATTCCCTGCAACATAGTATCATCAACAAATTGTTGATGGGTCAAAGCCTGACTAGTCTCAAAAAGTTGGAGGCCTTTGATAGTACCAACTTCTTTCGCATGCTTGATAGATCGACCAAGTCCTTCCATCATGAGGATGAAGAGAAAGGGAGAGATTGGATCACCCTGCCTGAGGCCTCTAGAAGGAGTAAAAGTCTTGGATGGAGAACCATTAACCAGAATTGAATAGCTGGAAGAAATTACCAGGGCAATGACCCATCTTACCTAGTTATGATCAAACCCAAAATCAATAAGGACCCTCCTGATATAGGTCCAAGTCAACTTATCGTAAGCTTTGGCTAGGTCCAATTGCATAATCATACCAGACTTTGTATTGCTTGTCAATGAGTGCACCACCTCATGCCCTTGAATGATGTTATTGAGAATTTGTCTGCCCTCCACATAACCAGATTGCTCCACAAAAACTAAAGTAGGAAGAAATGGTTTGAGTCTGTTGGCAACAACCTTGGATATTATATTATATACCACATTGCACAAGGCTATTTGGAGGGAAGGACATCCCTTTGAAAGCCTAGAATTCTGGAGATATTTCTCTGAATAGCAATATTGGCATTAAAGAAAAAAATCTTAGATTTGGAGAGATTAATTTCCATACCTGTAGCCATGGCAAAGTTAGACATGATATGTTTGTACACTAGTGCTTATTTCACCATGGGGATTCCCTACAGCATAGTATCATCAACAAATTGTTGATGGGTCAAAGCTTGACCAGTCTCAAAAAGTTGGGGGCCTTTGATAGTACCAACTTCTTTCACATGCTTGATAGATCGACCAAGTCCTTCCATCATGAGGATGAAGAGAAAGGGAGAGAGCGGATCACCTTGCCTGAGGCCTCTAGAAGGAGTAAAAGTCTTGGATGGAGAACCATTAACCAAAATTGAATAGCTGGAAGAAATTACCAGGGCAATGACCCATCTTACCTAGTTATGATCAAACCCAAAATCAATAAGGACCCTCCTGATATAGGTCCAATTCAAATTATCATAAGCTTTGGCTAGGTCTAATTGCATAATCATACCAGCCTTCCTATTGCTTGTCAACGAGTGCACCACTTCATGCCCTTGAATGATGTTATTGAGAATTTGTCTGCCCTCCACATAACCAAATTGCTCCATAGAAACTAGAGTGGGAAGAAATGGTTTGAGTCTATTGGCAACAACCTTGGATATTATATTATATACCACATTGCAGAAGGCTATGGGTCTAAACTTGTCTGGAGTCTGAGCATTGTCCTGTTTGGGGATCAGGGAGATGAAGGAAGTATTGAGCACCTTCAAAATAGTTCTATTCATCCCGGAATCTTCCATTACGTTCAGAATATCCTGTTTAACAATATTCCAAAAAGCTTTAAATAAATCCACATTGAACCCATCAGGGCTTGGTGCTTTACCATTTTTCATTTCTTTGATGACCTCACTAACCTCCTCTTCTGTCACTAGCCTATTAATATTGAAATTATCCTCTCTAGTAACTAGTCTAGGAATATGCCCTATTAAATCCCTGATAAAATGCTCTCTGTCTGAAATGGTTTCCTGTGCTATCCCATGAAAGTGTTCAACTAACACATTTTCTATATCTTCATGTTGGAATTAAGAAGATGACCTCCCTCGTCCTTGATCGAAGAGATACTATTATGAGATCTGTTCGCTCTGGTTGATCTGTAGAAAAATCTAGTGTTACGCTCCGATTCTTTTAGCCATTGAACTCTAGATTTTTGTCTCCAAAATATTTCCTCTTTTTTACATAAATTCTCCCAGTCTTGATGGTGTTTGGTGACTTGATCATTTCTAACTTTAGCAAAGCTATTTGTGATAGGGGTTTGATTGGGTTCCCCATTTTATCTTTAGCAGCTTTTTTCACTGCAAAAATATTGCCAAATTCATTCTTGTTCCAATCTTTAAGTCTAAGCTTGATGTGCTTTAGTCTTTTGTGTAGTTGGAACATTCTTATCCCCTGAATATGCAGATCTTTTGTCCACCATTTTGTAATGTTGCTGATGAAATCTGGGTGGGAGAGCCAGATATTCTCAAATCTGAAAGGTCTATTTTTGGGGGTACCAATGCCCTCAACCTCAAGTTGAACAGGCCAATGGTCCGAGCCTCCAAAGGGGAGAATTCTCGCTATCATTTCCTTGTTGGTGAACAAAAGGTCCTCTAAGATTATGAATCTTTCTAAATTTGAGGCTACTTGAGACTCTCCTCCTCTTTTATTGTTCCAAGTAAAGAGACCATTGCTGATGGAGTATCAACAAGCTTCATATTATTTATAAATTTTGAAATGCTAAAGAGTCTCTACGTAAAGATCAGGTTCCCCCTTTTTTCTCTGAAAGTGATTTGATCATGTTAAAGTCCCCACCCATGATCCATGGTATGCATACATGTCTGTCTCTAAGCTCCATAAGAGAATCTAGAAACCTGAGTTGATCATCCATTCTTTGAGGGCCATAAACATTCATGACCAGATAGGTCTCCCTATCTCCCACAGGCTGAGTAACCACTGATAAATAATTTCTAGATGCCTCAGCATCTATTATGCCAATCTTTTGGGGGTTCCAAAGAGTAAGTATGCCCCCTGTTGTGTTGTCTTCTTTGACTTCTAGAAACTCAAATCTATTGAGCCATTTGATGTGAATCTCTTTTATTTTTTGAATGGAACATTTAGTTTCCTGGGTAAAGATCATATCCGGAGCTTCTTGTTTCATTCTATTACTAAGTATTCTTTGCTTTCTTTTAATACCTAGACCTCTGATATTCCAAGATGTGAATTTCATTATTAAAGATTCGTAAAGGAGTAGCTGGTTAGATCTTTCATCTTACCTGAATCTATCATTAGCTTTCCACATTCCATCAATAACTAGTTCTGCTTTTTCGTGCCTCTTTTCTTTCATGGGTTTCTGGGTGCTAATATAGGGGTGATTTTCATAGTTTTCACACCTTCATTGCCCTGCCTTTCATTTTTTCTTTGCCTTTCCAGCCCTTTAGCCTGAGTTTTCCACAGGAACAACTATTGTACTTTATTGAACTCTTCTTGAGGTAATGAGTCTACCCCACCCATGGTCCCCTGTTTCCAGAACCCTTCCAGATCTAGGTGTTCTCTATCAAGAATCTCATGCAGCTCATGATCCTTCATTTCCATCTCACTCTAAGTCATTTCTTCATCCATCTCTAGTTCTTCATTTCTCACCATAGTCTCTTTCTGTTTGTTAATATCCTATGTTTGTACACTATCTTCTTCTTTCTCCTTCTCCACTGGGCTTCTTTTCATTACATGATCTACTTTTTGTTGAAAAGTGTGCAACAAGAAATGCTTGTTGAGAATGCAACAAGATGATGGAGCTTAGTGGAAAGGAGTCGCCTTCACTAAGTGGGCCCGCAGGCTATTTTTTGGCGCAAGTCTATTTTTAGACTATGTCTATTTTTAGACATATGGATCATGTCTATGGATTGCAGGTTGCTGTTTATGGATGATTGATCAAGCTGGAAAAAATAGATGGACTTCTATTTTTAGACCACAGCGGAGTGACACCACAGCGGAGTGACTGCTTAGTCTAAATATAGAACAGTCAAATATTATTAGCTCATAATAATATTTAGACTATAAACTTTGTCTTATTCTCTTGGAGCACTTCAGGATGAGCTACGGATGTGGTACATGCAGATCCCAGAAGGAAATACGTGGTTACTATGGGATGACTAATATTTGCATGCAGGACTTCAGTTAGAACTCAAGTGAGTTGAGTTTAGTGGACTGGAGGTGCAGTTGATGGAGTTGTGTTCAGTTTAGCTTTGTTAAACTGGTTGTATTTAGTCTAACTGGCAAATAGACTAGAGATGAGGTGGGTGAATTAGTTATTAATTAATTCACAAGTTATTAACTCATAATACAACTAATGAATACATCAGTTAACTCAGTTGCATGTCAGTGCATGTTCAGTTCAGCAGGGACAGGTGTTAGAGAATCAGATTGCTATCAGTTGTGACTATAGTTGTGCATCAGATATTGCACAAATCAAGGGATTGAGTATGCCAATGAATTTGCCCACATTGTAGCTTGTGCTCACATTGTAGCTTGTGCTCACGTGATTTAGCCAAGTAAATACATGGTTGCCTTGGAATTATCATCAGTTCTTGAGCAGGTATTGAGCAGCGGAGGCAGGCAAGCAGCGAAGGAGATTTGAGCCAGTAATTGATTCAGATCTGAGCTGTTGTGTGTAACAGAGGTGGAG
>APFE031368481.1:0-32758 GCA_000404065.3 Pinus taeda
GATGAAGGCCCAGCTCAGTGCCCCTGCAGCCACAACAACAACACACACAAGTCAAAAAATCGAAGCCAAGCCAATCAGGAGTGTGGCGCTGCACTCTTGGCTGTGGCGTTGCGCTTCTGGCTGTGGCGCTTCACATAGGACTCAACACACTTTCAAAACTCCTAGAGAATTAATCATGTTCGAAGATCAATCATGGCATTGCAAGGGTACTCCAATAGACAAAGTGGTGTGGGAAAAATATGCTCAGGTTACCAACAATCCAGAGAATGATGGATGCATAAATGTCTTTTTTACTCGTTTAATTTTTAAGACATTTTTCCATGGAAGAGTAGTGAAAGGTTCATTCATTATCAGATCCAAAATGGAGTCATCCACCTTCTTTCTAAACATTCTTATCAATATCTACAGCAAACATGATTGTCTAGAGGAAGCAAACCAGTTGTTTGATTAAATGTCTGAGTGAAAGAGTAATTCTTAGAACGCATTCATTGTTGGTATGTACACATGGGTATGAGGAGGATTCCATTTAGCTTTTTGTGGAATTGTCGCGAAAAGAAATGAAACTGATGGATCTTAACTACACAAATTTTTTACTGGATTCTCTAAATTAATGATTATTAAACAAGGTTTACTGAACTGCACTTGAAGGTTTGTTGAGTTTGTAAAATTTGTCTTTAGAGGTGATATAGAATGCTTGTAGCATTTTAAATCTATGGAAATGGTCGGACAATTGTAGAAAATTTGTGGTTATGGAAAGGATCTTGTTTTAGTGGACTTCTTTAGTGATCCTACCCCTTTCTATTGCTTGTGGTGGAGTCTTTGAGTTTATCTCCAGTCAAGCAGTGATTGATGTTTCCAAATTCAATGATCCTTGCATTCTTGTGCTGAAATTGTTAATGAATTATATCAGTTATGGCTGGAGTATGACATTTGTAGTGATGAATTACAATTATTGTTGTACAAATTAATAGCTCACATAATTCTGGGTACAAATGGTAGTCAGAGAACATCCAAGGAGAAACAAGAACATCAGGTTGATCAAACAACTCCACGATTGGTGTAGGCAAGTGCAAGGTGGTAGTCAAAGGGAAGATTTTGTGGAATATGGTTCCACATTTAAAGGAGTAGATACAGTGACATTAATCCACTTGGCAAACCTTCACTTAATTTGGGTTTTCAAAAAACTCTATTTGCCATAGTTCACGAGAGTTTTATTTAGGATTGTTTAGTTTATAATATTGTTTTTATGATAGGTTTTTAGGATTAATTTTTATTTTTATTTTTTATTTCCTACGTTGAGGAAATTTAAAATGATTTTGTAATATTATAAATAGGATTAGTTTAAATATGTAAGGGTTCGATTTTTGTAGCAAAGAGAGGCTGCTTGGGACTATGTAAAGTTTTTCTTGAACATTATTTTAATAAAGCAGTTTCTGCCCTTTAGACCTGGGATCCATCAGGGTGTTTAATGTCTAGTATGATTTTCCTGTAATTCACTTACATATTTTGTTTTTTCTACCTTGTTACAACATTATCTAAGAGATGTGTTAGGAATTCATCTACACGCAATACTCCTTTCATGATGATTTTGTTGTTAAATGTAGTGGCTGTCTTTGCAGAATCCATGCTCTGTTAGATTCTCTGTTGAGTAACCATGTGTTTCGCTTTCATCTAATGCTGCTACTGTAGATCCATCCCCTATTTGATGCCTGCAGGGCAGCGGGCTTTCTCCCCTATACTTCTCAACATTTGCAATATTTTATCTGGTTGAACATTGCACTTACTTTGTCCCAAGTTTGCCGGCAAAAACTGGCATCGACTCCATAGCCCAATGGTCCTTTCTCTTGCTTTTTTCGACCCAAAAACCTTTCAAACAAATCCCCGCACTCCATAGCTAGCCTAAGATTCAGTTATCACAGCCACATTTTGTTGGCAAAGGGAGAACCCTCTCTGGTCTGGTAGGGCTAGATGCCAGATCGAAAGCTTGGTTTGTGGTTACCTCAGAGTGGCCTCTTCTCAGCCTTGAGGTTCATTCTGAGTGCTAATATATTGGCGTTGTTTCCAGGGATGAGGTGACAGATCTTCTTCGAGAAATATTGTTCAAGTTGAAAATCTGATTGTTGATGGTGGACAACAGTCAAACACATATGAAGGCTGGAATCATCTACCTGACAACTCCATTGTTCAAGATCCCAAGCTTCAAAGTTTCAAAGCAACCTCACTATCAACAAATCAAGAATCTAGATTTCATAAACGTTGATGGTAATCACTGATGATAGGGTATGTGTCAAATCTGTTATCTAGTGAAATGTTATTGACTTTAAGGGATGAGTTAGCAAAATTTCAGATTGACCATAATTTCTCAACATCATTGTTTCTTTGTTTCAAATCCAGCCGACTCACACCTGAAATTAAATATTGTTTTCTTGGCTTAGTTGTTGAAAGATTAGAAAATGAAATTGAACTACTGGATGTTCAAATTAAATCACATGAGTTCCGAGATCCCAAAAAGTTCTTGGAAACTCTCCCTCCTTCAAAACAAGAAACAATAGGGCTGCTCGTGGATGTTTGCATTGACAGTTTGTAGTTGGAGGTCTGTGTTGAGGAGTTAGGGTAGAAAACGGAGTCTGGTTTCTTCGATCCTATTGTTGCATATATGGAGTATTTTTTCAGTTTGAATGATAAGTCAGATTGTCTTTCACACAGCCAGACTCGTTTTGTGCAGGTATGGTTGTCAGCATTTCCAGTTGTGTCCTGGTTCAAGCACTTTTGAGCAGCATCCTTGTCACAGTTACTTGATTGGTTGATCTAGCATTACAACATCACTTGATCTACTGATTTTTTTACAAAGTAGGGTAGGTTTGTGCATAAAGAAGCTGCCCATGGTAGCACTTTGCTTCCGGTATTTGTTTATGTATAGGTTGCAATGTATCTATGTTTTTGGATTAGTATAAGTTGTTCAGGTTTACAGCTATTTGACCGTATTGCCCAATGGATGAGGCACTTGGTCTATGGTGTTCTTGACACCTCCAAGGAGCTACCATCCCCAATAAGGCCAATGTTAGTTCCAGTCTTCGCAGCTTGTCACTAGGGATCAAAATGGGCTCTTGTTATGTCTGGTTTTCAGAGATTTTTTTCACATGATCTTCAGTGCAAAACATGTCATAAGCATTTTCATCAGAAGTAGCTCGGAAAGATCTTTCCAACGATATATCATACTGCTGAAACTGGTTCCCGGATCAAATGAGTGATTGGCTCATGTGTATGAAAAAGGCAAGATTCACTGGATGTGGTTGTAGAATGGTGATAGATGAAACTGCTCAGATGCTTTCTAGAACCAACAACTCTTATCCCTATGCAGCTTCGAAAATCGACAGGCAGCAAATGTGTAGTGGTTGGTGCTTCCATTAAAGCAGCTACACTTATGTGTCTAAATATGCCTAAAGCATGGCTTTCATATGCCTCTTAGTGTTACTATCAAGCAAGAGCATCACTTTTAGGTGATTCTACAGCTTAAAGGTCATGCAATTTGTCACCAATTCTGATTCAGGTAGTTTTTTTCTGATAGGACAAGTTTAAATGGAGAAAGAGGTAATGCAAGAGAAATTCATTATCATGAGAGCTCTCTTAAAGAATGAGAAAGAAAATCCAGGAAGTAAGGAAATTTTAGCGTTGCCAGACACTGAAGTATACATGAACAGTGAAAATATTAATTTTGTAGAACTATTTACACACTATGTATTTGATGCAGTCAGCAACAAGGGGGGGAGGAGTTGAAAATTCAGAAGGTGAAAGTGGATGCTCTCTTTAGTTTCTCAACTTTAGTGAGAAGTACTAAACATCAAACACAATATAGATCCCTCTCTTATGACATCATTGATGAATGAATTGATAGGCATCTAGTGGACTTTGAAAAGGAGAAGGGTATCACTATTTGGCCATGCAACTCATAGCTTCTTACAGTATCTTTGACTATCAAATAGAGCACATCTTGAACAAGCTTCTTGGAAAAGATATAGAATGTTCTAAAACATAGAGATGTGCAGAGTGAAAGTGATGAAGATAAGAATGATGAGCCTGCATCCATGTGGAGACAAATGTCATTATCTTTCCAGTGTTCCAAGATCAGGTCCACTCAAGAAAAGGTTTTAACTACTCAGGTGGAAGATGGTTTTGGCTATGTTTGCACACATTGTGGTCTTATTGGATGAAATATTGAAACAATATTTGAATCCCATTGGTAAAAGGCTCGTAAAGCAGTAAAACATTCCAGGCATGCCCCTAAAAAGGACTTGGGGACTAATTTAGGGATCAACAACACCGAAGCAATTACTTACAAAATCTTAGAGTAGAGAACCCTTATACTCAATCTTGTATTGCATCCTTGTCTGAAAAAACACATGAAATCACACCAGATTGATGGGTTGAAATTCTTGCAAAAGAATCTTATAGTTGAAGAACCTGGTGGTTATATTTTGGCACATGTACCAAGAAGCAGGAAAGACCATTGATTGTAGCACCCAAAAGCATTCTGGGTCCATGGATGAATGAGCTTAAAAAATGGGGAGTGGAGGAGATCCCTTTTTATAACCTGTAAGATGTAACCAATAAGGAAGAAACGTTGATATGTAACCAGCTTCAGACATTGAAAAATGGAAAGAGAAATAGAGTGTCTCCTTGTAAGTCATTCATAGTTCTCAAGTATAGTTTGTCAAAAAATCAGAAAATCAAATGATAGAATTTTTGCAGCTGAAGCATCTAGATATTATTTGGGAGCGCCGCTTTTACCCTTCTTTGAAAAGACAAGGGCACTTTGTCGAGGTTTTTGCTCCTTGATGGTCTTGTGAGAGCAACTCTCACGTTCAACAGTAGATTGAAGAATTTAATAGGCAAGTAGATTGATGAATTCAACAGTGGATAGATGTGCGGAAATCTCCTAAAGCAATGGCGAAGTTGAAGAAACTAATTAAGTGCACCAAAGAAATACCTAGTGCTAATAATGAAGCCCCTCTATTAGTTGAATCAATTTATGAGGATCGTGATTTCAGGAGTACCATAACTCGGCATAAATTTGAAGAGCTTTGTGGGAATCTGTTTGATGAGGCGCTTTTGCCTGTATAGGAAATTCTTAAACATTCTAGTTTAAAAGTGGAAAACCTTTACGCTGTGGAGTTGATAGGTGGAGCAACTCGCATGCCAAATTGCAGGCATTAGATGAAGGCCCAACTCAACACCCCTGCAGCCACAAAAACAACACACACAAGTCAAAAAATCTAAGCCAAGCCAATCTGGAGTGTGGTGCTGCACTCCTGGCTATGGCATTGCACGTAGGACTTAGCACACTTTCGAAAATCCCAGAGAAGTAATCATGTTCGAAGATCAATCATGGCACCACAAGGGTACTCCAGCAGACAAAGTGGTGTGGGAAAAATATGCTCAGGTTACCAACAATCCAGAGAATGATGGATGCATAAATGATTTTTTTACTCATTTAATTTTTAAGACATTTTTCCATGGAAGAGCAATGAAAGGTTCATTCATTATCAGATCCAGAATGGAGTCATCCACCTTCTTGCTAAACATTCTTATCAATATCGACAACAAACATGATCGTCTAGAGGAAGCAAACCAGTTGTTTGATTAAATGTCCGAGTGAAAGAATAATCCTTAGAACGCAGTCATTGTTGGTATGTACGCATGGGAATGAGGAGGATTCCATTTAGCTTTTTGTGGAATTGCTGCGAGAAGAAATGAAACTGATGGATCTTATCTATGCGAATGTTTTACTGGATTCTCTAAATTAATAATTATTAAACAAGGTTTGTTGAACTGCGCTTGAAGGTTTGTTGAGTTTGTAAAATTTGTCTTCAAAGGTGATATAGAATGCTTGTAGCGTTTTAAATCTATGGAAATGGTCGGACAATTGTAGCAAATTTGTGGTTATGGAAAGGATCTTGTTGCATTGGACTTCTTTAGTGATCCTACCCCTTTCTATTGCTTGTGATGGAGTCTTTGAGTTTATCTCTAGTCAAGCAGTGGTTGATGTTGCCAAATTCAATGATCCTTGCAATGCTTGTGCCAAAATTGTTAATGAATTATATCAGTTATGGCTAGAGTATGACATTTGTAGTGATGACATTAGAGTTCTTGTTGTACAAATTAATAGCTCGCAGAATTCTGGGTACAAATGGCAGTCAGAGAACATCCAAGGAGGAACAACAACATCACGTTGATCAAACAACTCTAGGATTGGTGCAGGCAGGTGCAAGGTGGCAGTCAAAGGGTAGATTTTGTGGAATATGGTTTCAAATTTAAAGGAGCAGATATAGTGATATTAATCCACTTGGAAAACCTTCACTTAATTTGGGTTTTCAAAAAACTCTATTTGCCATAGTTCACGAGAGTTCTATTTAGGATTGTTTAGTTTATAATATTGTTTTTATGATAGGTTTTTCGGATTAATTTTTATTTTTATTTTTTATTTCCTATGTTGAGGAAATTCAAAATGATTTTGTAATATTATAAATAGGATTAGTTTAAAGATGTAAGGGTTCGATTTTTGCAGGCAAAGAGAGGCTGCTTGGGACTGTGTAAAGTTTTTCTTGAATATTATTTTAATAAAGCAGTTTCTGCTCTTTAGACCTGGGATCCATCAGGGTGTTTAATGTCTAGTATGTTTTTCCTTTAATTCACTTACATATTTTGTTTTTTCTACCTTGTTATAGCATTATCTAAGAGATGTGTTAGGAATTAATCTACACATGATGCTCCTTTCATGATGATTTTGTTGTTAAATGTAGTGGTTGTCTTTCCAGAATCCATCCTCTGTTAGATGTTATGTTTAGTAACCATGTGTTTCTCTTTCTTCTAACACTGCTACTGTAGATCCATCCATTGTTTGATGCCTGCATGGCAATGGGATTTATCCCCTATTCTTCTCAACATTTGCAATATTTTATCTAGCTGAACATTGCACTTACTTTCCCCAAGTTTTCTGGCAGAAACTAGCATCGACTCCATAGCCCAATGGTCCTTTCTTTTGTTGTTTTTGACCCAAAAACCTTTCAAACAAACCCCCGCACTCCATAGCTAGCCTAAGATTTAGTTATCACAGCCACATTTTTTTGGCAAAGAGAGAACCCTCTCTGGTTTGGCGGGGCGAGATGCCATATTGAAAGCTTGGTTTGTGGTTACCTCAGAGTGACCTCTTCTCAGCCTTGAGGTTCATTCGGAGTGCTAACACATCTAACAGAGTTTGCATGTGGTCCTAGTCTTTTCCATTACTTGGTTCCTTGGTCCTTCTCCTCAACTCCTTGGAAGCGATTTTTGGATGTCACCTTCTTGTGTAGCCTCTGAGAGGTAGGTTTGTGCAATTTTAGCAGATAGTGGTTGTTGCTGAGATGAGGCGCTAGGAGGTCTGTCTACGCAATTTCTGCATGCAAAGCCGACAAGACAACTTGGACAACACTACGCAGTTTTGAGGCTCAAAGCATTGTTGCAAGACAGGGGTCCCAGGAGGACACCTCTGTGCAATTTCTGAGTGCAGTGTCGCTGGACATCTCTCCGCATTTCTGGAGAGCAATGCTGGTTGGGGCCTCTGCGCACTGTAAGGTTTCAGCAGGCAAGGGAGGTTGGTGTCCCTGTGCACTCCGGGGTTTCAACAAGCAAGGGAGGAAGCTTGATGGTTGCAAAAACAAAGTGCATAGTTCCAAGAAGCTGGACTAGGCTAGGTTGCTTGGGAAAATGGCTAAGTGTGAGATCAGTGAAATATATGCAAACATTGATAGGACTTGACTATGATCGCACACAGACACGTAGACCATCCAGAATATGTAATACATACTTTGCTTGATGAAACAACCTTTGTGACGTGAGTGTGAAAATTTTCTATGTGATGACAACTACTCATACGCACACAATTCCCTTGAAGCAAAACAACATTCCCTTTGAATGACAGACAACAATCGTTATGCCCGAAAATGACACAAGCTACAAAAATATGAGAACGCGAACAAATCTTTAGGATCAAGGAGGGGAGATTGAAATCATTAGCTTACCAACAAATGATGAAGGATGATCAATCGCAGGATCCAAGTAGGCTCCAAAATTTGCATGTGAGCCAAAATTTTGGAGGGTGGTTGTAGCCGCTACAACACTTGGCGACACACTGGTAAAAATATAGCTTCTCTGTTTTGGTTCATTGACAACACAGGGCCTTGGTTTTTCGGGGAGTATTGAATCGTTGTGCGAGTTACTTTGACTTCCCCACTTACCCCATGGACAAACATTGTTCACCTTTTGTCAACTCAGTCAAAACACAACAAAAGTTCAGCTTGATCACAGTGTTTCTAAATTGGGAAGGGTAGTTTGGCTCACGAGTTGAAGATTTTCAAAGTATAAATTTTCATCTCTGGTGTTGCTCCGCTATCAACAGGCTTGGACAATACCCCGGCGGAGTCACGCAGGGACACACACATTGCTCCACTACTAGTGAGCCTGGTCAGTACCCTGGTGGAGTTGCATGCTTCACCTCTCTACGCAGGAAGCCTTTCTGTTCTTCCACCTTTGTATTTTTTTAAGAGGACTGTGCATCGGCACTTATTTGTTTTTGGGGTGGAAGAGGGATCCCGAATTACTGAGAGAATAATAGGTTGTTCCTTCAGAGAAGCATGTAAGACCTCTATTATAGGTTTTCTTGTTTAGATTTTCCCCTTCTCTGTTTCTACTAGTTGGATGAGCTTGAACACACATAACAGAAGGCTAAGCACAGGCATGGGGTTTCCCAGTGTGGACACAGGTTCATGATTGGACCAACTTTCCCCTTGCAGACGGCTCGTATTTTCCATCAAGACTTCATCGGCCAAAGGTTACAATCAAGCATAGAGAACATGGATGCAAGACTGGCCAAGTGTTGCAGTGTCACAAGTTTCTTAGATTTCAGCCACATACTCATTCAAAATCTAGAACTCAATAGATGGTAACACTTATTTCCGGGAAAAAAGAATAGTAAGGTATCAATCAAACAAAACAAAAATAGTAAGCAAAGCAAACAAGCAAACAAACTGAACCAAGTCAGCAAGCAAACAAACGTGCAAACCAGAAAGCAATGACAAGCGAGAAAGAAAACACTACTCCTACTCATATGCTAAATGGTCAGGGTTACGTGAAATGAAATTTCCAGTGAAGCCACCATAGGCGTACCTGAACTGCAATCACAAAGATACAAGCAATTAAAACAGATAAAAAATAATGTGCAACAAAAAATGAAAAAACTTGAGAAACTTGCACACGAGAGAAAAAGGTCTCAACTGTGGGTAGAAGAATGTGTCACAACCACCTAACACACAGGCTTACCTCTTCCGCGACTACCATTTTTCAACAAACCTCGGAGGCCTCTTGCAAGTGTGTGTTATTCTGCACCAAGTTTCTTAGTGAGTGCGAGGAAGAACTAAAGCTTGTTACGTGCAAAACGACTCTCCAAGTAAGATTGTTCCATCCATTCAATGATTGGATCATAAAATTCGTGATGGTTGTTTTGAAAGATTGAACTTCCCTCACAACCGTTCAACTTCCCTCATGACTATTTGACTTGATTGAACTTCCCTCACAACCGTTCCACTTCCCTCATGACTATTTGACTTCCATGACCTTTCAACTTTACATGACTCTTCATACGATAAGTGGGTCTCTTGGACTTCCACGTTACATTACATTGATTAACAATATGGCACACAGTGGAGATGTGGACAACATGACTCGTGAAAAGACTCGACATGGCAGTGCTAGTACATTCTTACTTCTGCTGGTATGTATGTTGAGCTACAGTGTTGTTGGGCGATGGATGTCCTCATGGTGTGTCACAGCTTCACCTCCGCATGGCAAAGTGCGTGGAGTCTTCGATAGCCATTGGGTTCTCTTGATGTTGCATTTGCACGTTTCTCCTTGCTTGTATTTTGGCATGCTTGACAAGTTCGTCTGTTCATGAAAAGTGCATGTTCGTCCATCCATTCCTCCGTATGCGAACACATCCTCGCATGTTTGCTCGTCTTTCCGTCCATGAACACATCTTTGCATGATCGTTTGTTTGTGAGCACATATCTTTGCATGCATCGTTTGTTCGTCTATTGGTGAACATGTCCTTCTGCATGTACTCCCTTTGTTCATCCCATCTGTTGTTGTGCCATGTTTGTTTGTGTACCTGCGGTCACTCATGATGAGATGAAATCAAATTCATAAACCTCCTAGTCTACCATGATGCATGATCATTTCGGATGTAGGTGATCGGGAGAGAAGACAAGGTTGCGAGCTTCAAGATAGGATGGAGGTTCCAGGAATTGTTGGTGAAAACTGCGCAGAAGTCACTGGGAGATGGTGACATGCAATCTGGATCGACAGTGACTATCCGCGGGGTCTCGCTCAGTTGGAGGATAAAACTGCACAATTTTTTGGAGGAGCATTTTGGGCTACGGGAAGGATGGGCAGACAAAATTTGCATAATTTTTGGAAGGAGCAGGCAACGAGAGCCTGGAAGCAAAAACTGCACAATTCCTGGAGGGAACTGGAAATCCACCACTGGGATCTTGACAGCCAAAACTGCACAATTCCTGGAGGGAACTAGCAGCGGGATGCTAGCGAGAAAAATCATGCTAATGCTGGGAGGCTGGCCTACTGATCACCTTTGCGCAGTTTCTGAGCTAAGGGGACTGTTGAGTAGTAGAGAGCTTGCGCAAGAAATCTATACAATTTTCCGGGTGAGCAACTGGTCGGCTGATTGGTGGGCTGGCTGGAATAACTACACAATTTTCTAAGGGAGACAAGGATGGGCACTGGCGTTTGTCTAGATTTTCAATGCAATTTTCTCAATCAGCAGAGCAGACAAGGTTTGCAACCTCTGCACAATTTTTGAGGGTAGTCAGTCCCGGGGTGGCTGTTGAGTCAAATTCTCCGGTTGACTAGCAGGAATGTTGATTGATTAGCTTGCAGGCAATGCAGCTTGAAATGGCTTGCTTGGTGCTTCTACGTTGCTATGGCTGACCAACAATCGAGTACATGGCTGGGTGAAGGTCCAACTATCATAGGGAGATCCAGTCATCAGAACCTCAGCAAAACAACTGAGTGTGTAGTGAGTGAAAAGGTGCATACGCGATCTTGCAAACCACACTTACATGAATTGACGATGAGACGACTCAAACCATCCAAACATACATGATCAACATGATTGACCGACGATGCGAGTCGACAAGTGTGACGCTTGTGATTGATCGTTGGATGACCATGATGACGCTTACGCGACAGTGCATATGACTTTGTGTGTGAGCGCAACGGATGTTTTCATAGTAACACAACATGTACACATGAAGTGAAGACCTTGTGCACGACCAAAACATGGTCGCAATCATGACATAACAATCAACATGCAGAAGACGAAAGTTGGTTGAACAAGTGAAAAAGAAGCAAAACATGTAGAAGCAACACATAAAGTGACTTTTCATGTTTGCGCACATGCATGTTACTGAGGACAGAATGATATGATAATGAAAAGCAATCCTGCAAACTCAACTAAGAGGTGTATTTTGAAAGGTGTTTTGTACTTACCATACTTACCCTCAAGATGATCACGCATTCAACGGATTTTGCATGCAGTCCTAAGCTTTTCCATTACTTGGTTCCTTGGTCCTTCTCCTCAACTCCTTGGAAGCGATTTCAACAGGTCACATTTTCGTGTAGCCACTGAGGTAGGTCTATGCAATTTTAGCGGACAGTGGTTGTTGCCAGGATGAGGCCCTAGGAGGTCCATCTGCACAATTTCTACATGCAAGGCTGACAAGAAAACTTGGACAACATTGCGTAGTTCTGAGGCTCAAAGCATTGTTTCGGGACATGGGTCCTGAGAGGACACCTCTGCACAATTTATGAGTGCAATGTTGTTGGGCTGCTCTTTCCGGAGATTAGTGTTGGTTGGGGCCTCTATGCACTGTGGGGTTTCAACATGCAAGGGAGGTTGGTGTCTCTACGCACTGAGGTTTCAGCAGGCAAGGGAGGAAGCTTGATGGTTGCAAAAACAAAGTGCATAGTTCTGGGAAGCTAGATGAGGCTAGGTTGCTTGGGAAAATGGCTAAGTGTGAGATCAGTGAAACATATGCAAACATTTATAGGACTCGACTGTGATTGCAAACGGACACGTAGACCATCCGGAATACGTAATACATACTTTGCTTGATGCAACAACCTTCACAACGTGAGTGCATGAGGTGAGTGTGAAACATGTCTATGTGATGACAACCACTCATACACACACAATTCCCTTGAAGCAAGAGAACATTCCCTTTGCATGACAGACAACAACCACTATGGTCGAAAATGACATATGCTACAAAAATATGAGAACGCGGACAACTCTTTAGGATCAAGGAGGGGAGCTTGAAATCATCAGCTTACCAACAAACAATGAAGGATGATCGATCACAGGATCTAAAGTAAGCTCCGAAGTTTGTATGCGATCCAAAATTTTGGAGGGTGGTTGTAGATGCTACAATACAACCATATTTTGTTTGTGCTTAGAAATGCACGATGTATTATTGACCTACTCAACGTTAGTTACCCTCAAACAAGGGGTTTTTTTCATGGGTTTGACAACTCTGATAATACTACCCTAATCAACGACTCACATTGAGTGTGGGGCCCCTTCCTTGTGACATCAATGGAGGAGGAGGTTTTTCACTCAACATTTTTCTCTTGGTTTTGTCAAAATAATCGAACGAAAAAATTAATTTCACACTTAATTTATGGCTATCACTGATTATTAAGGGGGGGACGGGGGGTACAACTGTAACGTCATAGGAGAGACGGGGGTCCATAATAGTAGTCCCGCCTTGCCCTGAAACCTTACATTGTCCAAATTCCAAGGGGTGACTTAATGCTCTCTTCAAATATAGAGATTCACAAAGGGCTTAGTAATGCATTCTTCAATTTCAGGAAGTTGAATATAATATGTTCCAAATTTATGGGTTGGTTTCTAGAAGTTAAGCATTGCAAGAGTCAAAAGCCAATTTTCAAGTGTCTTGTAAATGAAGTCTTTAACAAAAAAGAGGGTAAATTTTCTGTAAAGGAGGTAAAGTGAGATAGATGAATGGTGAAGGAAACCTACACATGAACCAGTAACAACCAATAATTATATGGGTCGAGGAGGCATTTAGGGGTAAGTAGCATTGAGTAGGTTAGTATTACATCACATATTTCTAAGCACAAATGGAATATGGGTGACAGAGAAGAGATCGAAGCAATATGCAATGATTGGTGAATGTTACATGTGTCTCTGAGGTTTTTTATTTCAAGGAAATGGTCATGTTCATTCCTCTTTGCATCGACACTTCAATTTTTCCAGTGTATGCATCTTATCACTGTTATTACCAAAATTTGGAAGTCATTCCATTTCTGCAAAGTTCCACCCAAACTCTTCATTTTTTTGCAACTAAATCCATTTGTATCTAGAAATTTGTTATCTGGCGCATAGTACATCGAGTGAAACAAGACAAAGTCAGCTCAATCGTCTTGGATGCATTGTGACACCCAACTTTCCACCCTAGTTTTCAACATGGCGCATTGGGTTATTCATAAAGAAGTTTTGGTGCAACTTCTTTGGAACCCAATATCAACTAAGGTGATTCGATGTCGACATAGAGGTGGGGACCAACCCACCCATCGAGTCACTTTGTGATAGAGATAGTTGACCACATCTCCACACAATATTTCTTCTTAGTTGTTCTTGCATGCTTTTCAACTTAGAGTTATTATTAACAACTTATATGCCAACTAGTATGACCACAAATATTTCATATTTATTTGACTTTGTAAATTTTTTTACTTAGGTTATGCATATTGATGATATTAAAGCATGAGAAAAGTGTGAAGTAAATGGACAAGATGGTTTTGGAATTTCGAGAATTATTTCTACTATCTCTCATAAGTGGGGGATTTAGTATCTTAAATTATTATTTATTAAGGGTGTCATGTATAACAAAATTCACGTGTGAAATAGTAACAGTGAGATATTATATAGGAAAATGAAGAATCTACAGTTAAATGGCATTGAGAACGTTGTTGATTAAGCGGGTAGTTTTAAGTACAAAGCATAAATGGCTAGCAGAGGAAGGAAAGAAGCTATTTGAACTAATACAACTAAATCATTTTCTCGTATCAATAAGAAATTTCACTAGTTGATTACGTATCAGTGGCATGTGAACATTCCAACAAAAGAGAAGAATAACAAAAAAATTTGGATGTGTAGATTGGTGAATGTTGCATGTGTTCCAAAATCTTTTGATTTCAGAGGAATTGTTTATTTGTGTGCAAATAATTTTGATTCGAGAACAAGAACAATCATGCTAGCAGCAAAGAAGACCCTAATTCCTCTTACTCCCAAGGCACTCAGATGGATATTCAAGCTACCAAAGTCGAATAAGTGCTTAAAATTGTCAGAAGCAGATAATTTCCCAAGCACACAAGAAAGCGAGATGAACATTATTCAAGAATTAATTTTTCCAACTTCCCAAGTTCCTTTTGAAATTTCCCTTCTAAATATTTCTTTGTTTAAATAGCCATTTAGAGACTTATTTTGGCTCTTTTTCCACATGATCGGGTGAGAAACTACAACGAATGTCCCTAATTTCGTACCCTATGTGATCTACCACTCATATAGAAAAGATTTTTTATTCGACTGGGTTGACCTCATTTCCAATGAATTAGCTTTCAGGCACTCAATTTATCCAAGAGAAATAGATTCTTTATGATGTTGTATCTGATAAAAACCCTCGTGTCCAACCATGTCTTTCACGACTCACCCTATAAACCTAAATTCAATCCCAATGAAGAACCAATACAATTATGTTATCCCATACCATGGAAGCATAAAGCTTCTTTTATTTTTTGTCAAATCTAATATTTATTTGTAAAGGAAGTCAATTACATGAGAACTGGACAACAACCCACTTGAATATCTGCACAAGCCCAAGTTTCCCTGTGGGGCAAAGGGATCCATGAAGAAAGAGAAAGTAATATCATGATTATAATTTATTGATTTAAAGGTAAGCCACTGCTACTACCAAAATTTGTTATATATAGGTGTTTTGTTGCTGAAGTCTATTGGTAATATCGCCAAATTATGGAGTAAAATTGGTTGTTTCATGTGAAGGAAGAGGATATTTGGAAGAGCTATCAATACAAACTTAAAAGATTTAGTCCTTCCAAAGCCTTGGTCATACATATTTGTGGAACTATGAAAAACATATCCTTAGCTAGTTACTCTTGTGGACTAATGGGTAACAAGAAAAACTCTAATTGTTGTCACATACATTGGAATCCAATCTAAATCGAAGTAGTGTGTCATGCAGTTACATTGCATAATAGTAATTCAATGGCGCCCCTTCACACGAAATAAATTCCCACATAACAATTATTGGCTAGATGAATGGTGCAATGTAACTAACTCACAACCATCAACACATTGGTTCGACATCCTGTTTACATTGAAATTGGTGGATTAAATCCTTGGGAAGTTGAATCCTCTTGTAAGTTGGAGATAATCAGGTTAGAAACTTTAGTTATTGCCCAGAGTAGTTCTCTTACTGATTGAACCACCAATACATTGGGTTGTAAAATTCTTGAGTTGTGATCACTCTAATAACATTAATATGGAATGACGGTTTATTGGATTGTACACTCGATAAATTCCATTAGTTTCTATTGGTGTTAATCATGATATCATTAAATCTTTCTCAAATCACAACTCCCTCAAGATGGCACATCTACTATATTAACGCTGGAGAGATATGGAACTACTATCATCGTTTCAACCTATGGAATTTTAGGTTGTTTATTATTCATAATATTGATGTTAATCTGCAACTGTGAGAACATTGACTTTATGTCATTGATCAAAGTAATATAAAACTAATTTATATATATATATATACACACCCTTTTTGAATCACATAACAAAACTCACATCTCAAAGAAGGTATCTCCAATTACATGAAGGTGATAATGTTTACTCATATTAATTGACTTCTTTTAGGCTAGAAGGATTTTCTTCCTTTTCGACTCTTTGGTGCAACATGTTAAATATTTATCTAGTGTGAGATATCACATTGTTCGAGGAAGGCTAGAGCAATTATGATATTGTTACTTCAATATTTGGGTCAATGTATTAATGAAAACCTCATTCTAGTGTTCAATAGTAAACTTGTAAGCTATAGTAGTTACTATAGTAAAGCCTCAAAGATCTTACATCAGGCTTCTACTACCACGGTGGTATAAAAGGGAGTTGCAGTCCAATGACAACTAATATCAACGATCTCTTTGATCCAATGGCCCAAAAACATATCACCTTCCAACTAGCACCAATGCCAAAACAAACTTGCGCCCCCGATTAAAACTAATGCCTTTGGTTATGCCCCATCTTAATGTGGTTCCCCACTGATATAATGATTGTGATTGCTTGTTAAATCAATAGCTTAGAACCTTTGCAAGAATTTCTGCCTCCGCAATCTTTTTCCATATATCTCCATCCTGCACATTTGTCCTTTCTCTCACACTTTGTTACTCAATGCTATCAACACTTTCTACGCCACCTGTTTTCATTACAAATATTTCATGATATAATGTTTGGTTGGTTACACTTAATTACCTGTGTTAATGCTTAGAGTGCATGGATAATGCATTGATTGCAAGGGTTAACACTAATGTTGCGACATGACGAGAAGTCGCTCTTGTTATATAACACAAAACATTCACTTTTCTGGTAAGCTTGATTTTAGCACTCTATGATGATCTGTTCTAGCTATTGACATGGACAGATAATATCGATAACTTCTTTATGTGTAG
This sequence comes from Pinus taeda, assembly GCA_000404065.3. Classification (NCBI taxonomy): domain Eukaryota; kingdom Viridiplantae; phylum Streptophyta; class Pinopsida; order Pinales; family Pinaceae; genus Pinus; species Pinus taeda. Next base: position 16,882 of record APFE031368481.1, read on the forward strand.
CCCCTATAATAGTAACATGTGTCAACCATAAAAATGACTCACACTATTGCTTCTATTAAATGACATAAAGATCCTCGTCTTGCGGGTTCTGTTAGGCCATGCTCTCCACCAACTCTAGATGATACAATATGAACTTACATCAAGAAACATCTCACGTGGCTACTATATTGTACTACCACGTGTCACATATTTTGGCCAAATCAACATCCATAAATCACGCATTAAACTACCACATTTCCAGCTTGTTATGGGTGATATGTCATCACTTTGCATACTATACTTGCCACAGTGGTTAATGCCAACTAACTTTAATTTAAAACTACAAAACACCAATTTTCATGTTATTATACACATATATTTTCCCATTTGAACAACAATGTTTTGGAAAAATGTCACATAAACTCAATCAATCACCTGTGATGTGGATTAAGTCTTTTTAGCATTTATTTGGCAAATTGACTTGTAATCGGGACATTATTCCAGTGCATACTAGCATTTACTATGAAACATTGTGTAATGATTACTAGTTGTATATAAATCAAGAATGTGTAGAGGGATCCACACCTAGTATCCATCGTAGCGTATTGCTGTAACGGGAAGTGCCAACATGTACAAAAAGGCATTTCAACTTACATTGAATCACAAGTTTAACAATCATTTAAACAAGACTTTCACACCACAAAACACTACTCTCCCATGGCTTAATTTCAGTTTTAAATAAATCATACTTTAATTTTCTATTATTTCACGCTACGCTAAAAATTGACATTTTAAAACTAATCTCCTAACTTTAAAACTAATTTTAAATTTACATTTTAAAACTAATTTCATAATTTGACTCCACATGGTGGAAAGCTTTTAAATTTTTACTGTGTGGAATAAAGGATGTGTGGACGAGCGATATGTGCGAGAACCATTATATGCCCACTTCTGCACCTTCGCACACATTCTCCTTGCCAAAAACTTCTTTTGCACACTTCCATTCCCCACAAACAACAAAACATCAATTTTCATGTTATGTGATATAGATATTTTCACATTCTACGACAATGTTTTCGCAAAACATCACATAAACTCAAACAACCTCCCACGATGCATATTAAAAAATTAATTAAGGCTTAATCTTATGATTAAGAAAAGCTCCCTTATTGGTGAATGTAAGTCTTTTCAACATTTATCGAGAGAATAGATACATAATCAGGACATCATTTGAGTGCCTAATAACATTTAATCTAAAGTATTGAGTAATGATTATTGGTTGTAAATGTACAAAAAAGCATTAAAATTGCAAACTTAGTTTAATTAAAAACTTCAAAACGCTAATTCTCACATTATTTAACACACATATTTTCCTGTTTCGAAACAACATTTTGGCCAAATGTCACATAAACTCGATCAATCTCCTGTGGCATAGATTAACACATTTAAAAAAAAAAAAAATTAAGGCTTAATCCTACGATTATCAAAAGCTCCCTTGCTGGTAAATGTAAGTCTTTTCAACATTTATTAGGAATCAACATGCAATCAAGACATCATTTGAGTGCTTAATAACATTTACTTTGAACCATTGTGTAAACAAATAAAAAACGTGCAAAGGGCTCTGCAACCAGTATATGTCACAACGGATTGTAGAAATGGGACATGCTGACATATACAAAAAATCATTTTCGAATAAGGACAACCCACAAACCCTACATTTCCTTAGTCATTCGTACTGATAACTACCAAAAGATGTAGGGACTATGCTATTATGCAACTATCACTCTTGTTTGTATTTGACATACAAATCTCTAAACACATTTTCTCTAGTGAAAAACTATAGATAATTTTGAATTTCATCCTTAAAAACATTTAGCTAATATCTGTAGAGTTTTAAAATCTATCAAGTGACGCACTCCAATCTTCATTAGGATTTATGGATGTGAGCCTACTCACCTACAATTACATTAGGGCCATGTAAAGAGGAGAGCGTGAGGATTAAAGCAAAGAAACTCTATGATTAAAATTTGAATTTTTTCAAGCATATCATTTCATTTATAATGTTTCTTATTATTAAATTTTGTAATTTATTTGATGATATTAAAAACCATATAATATTTTTTTAATTATATTACATAATCCTTTGTGTTTCAATTATGATTGATGTAAAGCTTTCTTATCTATGAAATATAACTTGTAAATATTTTAATTGAAAGTGTTTTTTTTCCAAAAAACAAAAAAGACGTAATTTCTCATTAACTAATGAAAATTATATTTTGTTGATGCATATTAATGCATTCAATATATTTGTCTGAGAACTATGGAGACTTAAAAAAAGCAAGCTTGTGAAAATCCCTTAAGCTACAAAAATTTGTTCATGGCATGATGCCTAGAGTCGTCAAAATTAAATTTATACATATTAACATATTATGCTGCAATGCTCATCAGATAAAAAAACATCTTAAAACATTAGTCAAAAAATATATATCAGAGGAGGCTTTGTCTGTCAATTATGTGCATTGTGGATGTCATTTATAAATGGTCAGTGATATAATTCCTATGTTGTATCTCTTGTCTATTCGATGTTTTTCCAAATGTCATGATCTTGTTGAGTCTCTTCTTTAGCTAGGGTATTTGCTACTATGTTTAAATATGACAATAAGAGATCTGACTAAAATATTGTTTTAGTAGAAAAATCTCCTCAAGAATGGGTTGTAAGGTATAACAATGACATCTTTGAGTCTGGTTGAACCAATTGACAACATTTATAGAATCTCCAAAGATCTGTAGAGAGCAAGATTATTTTTCAATATCGAAACATAACAACAATTTTAAAGATATCAATTCATCATAGTTATTAGATCCCATGCCCAAACCCATTTGTAGCTAGAAAGAATGATGCTTGTGTAGATAAAAGACAACCCCTCCCCCACAAACACCATTTTCAAGGGATTCTTCGTCAAGAAAACCCATGGATAAGAGTGATCGATAACTTTATCAGATATAATTCTAAGAACGTGAACAAAGTCTGAAGATGGAATGAGTGAGTAAATAACAAGAAATTATGCGGCAACCTTGTCAAGGGAGGAATGTTAATCTCAAAAATTAGTCTTGTCCCTCACAAGCCAAACTCCCCAACAGATGAGAAGGGGGATATTCTTGATTTTTTTGACATTTGATTAGTTCCACCAAAGTTTTCATGCCTTACTGAAGGATACCCCTTACTAGACCAAACCACCATCAATATTGTTCATGTAAATAGCCCATTCATGTTGAGTGAAGGGACAATTTAGAAACATATTTCTGATTGATTCCTCAATATTCTTACGCGGAAGACACCAATTGGGCATTTCCTTATTTTTTGCAAATTATCCCAGGTGTGGATTTTGTTTTCCACTAAACACCATAGAAAAACATTTGTTTTTGCAAGACAATATAACTTCAAAATCTTCCTCTGCCAGCATATGACCCCTTGGTTCTACGATCATTTGTCAGGAACAAGTAACTATTTTTAGGAGTATATTCTCCAAATGGTTAGTGTACCCAGCATAATGTGTCTTCCTTGTCTCTAATTTTGACATGTGACCTATTACATGCCTCAATGTATTCCTGCCATTGAACAACATAAGCTTTTGAAATGTTGAGTTGTTGAGTGTTTGCCCAACCTTGTGCCCAAATGGATGTGCGAGCATTATCACTATTCTAGCTACAAGTGATCCACCCATTATCGTTAAGGAAGGCAACTAGGTCATGAGGTAAGCGAAAAATCTTCACGTAACCAATCCATGAATCGACACCAATCCTATATTTTTCACCATTATCCACTTTCCATACAAGGACACCCTCAATTGCATCAAAAGAAGAGAGAACAATTTTACATATAACTGAGACATTTGGTTTCTTCTTTTTTGGAGATCTAATCCATTCTTCCATCAAGATCAAGAATATGTACTTCTTATAAACCACAGAAGTCCAAAGGCTTGTTGTAGATAGAAACCTCTAGCCCACCTTGGCTGCCATAGATTTCACACATGAAGGGATATTTTTGATGCCCCAGGCCTCCCTAGGCTTTGGACACATCAATTTTATCCCAACACACCCAAGGAAAGGCATGATCCTCTTTGGTCCCATTCCATAAAAAAATGTTGTAGATTTTGCAAATTTGATATAAACTACCTTTTAGGATCCATGATAAAGGCATCCAGTACAATGGAATGGCTTCTGGAACTGACTTGATGAGGACCAGTCTTCCAACTCTAGATAACCATCTGAAACTCCATAACCTTAATATTTTCTCAATTTTGGCTAGAAGCTGGAGCCAATAAACATTCCTGTAGTCATTGGGTTTCAAGAGGAAACCCTAGGTACTTTAGACCTTCTTCAAGAGTATTGATATTAAAAGGAAAGAGGGCTTGAATGCTTCTGACCTCACCAGGGGAAAGATAAAAAGGCTAATGACTATTTCATATCATTCACTTGCATCCCAATGGCTTTCTAAAATAGAGTCAAAGCTTCTTTAATGGAAGCATAGCCACTTCTAGAACCACCACTGAACAATAAAATGTCATCAATGAAAAGTATACGAGTAATAAGCAAATTGTCATCCACTGTCACTCCCTTCAGGTCTCCTCTTCTTTTAACCACAATAATGAGTCTAATGAGGCATTCCACAATATGAAGGAAAAGTAAAGGAGACATAGGGAAACCCTAATGTAGACCCTGCTAGGCATGAACAAAAGGAGAGGCTGACCCATTAATGAGCACTACAAAGGAGACATAAGTGACACAACTCATGATTCAATTCATAAAAGAAACCTCAAAACCAAGATGCATTAGAATCAAGCAGATGGAAATCAAATTGACTCTATCATAAGCTTTTGACATATCAATTTTGATCACTAATCCTTTCGATTTTCAGGTTTCTAGGCTATGGATACCTTCTTGGGCAAACCTCAAATACCTTCATGAATTTGGCACCCTTCTAGAAAAACAAACTACTCTAGGAATACATTTCTGGATAGAATAAGCTTGATTTGACTACCAATAATTTTGGAAATCACCTTATAGATGCAATTACATAGGGAAATGGTCTTGAAGTCGTGAAAAGAGTTGGGATCATTATGCTTGGGTATGAGAGCAATGAAGGTTGATTTGAAGGACGATAGGATCCTACCATTTTGGCTAGAACCTTCCACAACCCTTAGCAAGTCAGCTACCAAGTTGTCATAGAAACCGAAGAATAATTCCATAGAACAACCATCAAGCCCAAGGATTTTATCTTTTTGAAGACAATGAAGAACCCCTTGAAGTTTTCCATTTATTATGGAATTCATAAGCTTTTGATTGTCATATTCCTTTGCAAACTAGGGGAAAACCTGTGCCAGAGAGATCACTTCTGCAATAGATGGCTCCAAAGGGGTAGTGAACAAGTTACTAAAATGACTTTTTCCTAGGGCAACCAACTCTTCAAATGTTTTGGTCATACTTTTATCCAGAGCATTTAGATACCAGATAGTGTTTTTAACTTTCTTTCTCTTGGCAAAATTTTGGAACAAAATAGTGTTTTTGTCTCCACTCTAATCGCTCTGCTTTTTTGCCTCCATAACTCTTTCTTATCTTCCATAAGTTTCCGTTTGGTTGCTTCAAGTTAGAGAAATCTTTGTTTGGATTCTTCATATTCATAACCACCCCCTTAGGGGGTCTCTAGTCTCCCTAACTCTTCCTCTACTGCTTTAAGAGTTTCTTTGTCTTTTAGTTTCTTTTGGATAGATCACGAGATAGTAGCTTTTTTTACCCTCTTGAGGGTTGTAGTGAATTGTTTTGCAATAGATGAGCCAACATCATTGTTATATGGGGTCAAGATCTCTGAGACTATATTTCAAAAGGTCTCTTCTTCAAACCAGGCTGAGTTAAATTTGAAAGGGCTAGTAGGTTTCCAAGGGCCCCCTTTCAGTTCTAGAATGACATGAAAGTGATTAGATTCATCTCCTGATTTGATCCACTAATGAAATAAAGAGATTTTTTCCATCATAGGCTCTTTTGTAAGGAAGCAATCCAAGCATTTAGCTATTGTCGTTTCCCTAGTATGGTGATTTCTCCAAGAGGGTTTATACTTGACCACATCCACATCTACCAACTTATGAACTTCGAGGAGATGGGAAAAGTAATTTGTTATGGGTTCCATATGGGCATGTGAACCCGAAACTTCAATATCCCTTAAAGAGAAGTTGATACCCCCCCAACCACCAAGTTATCTACTCGCATAAAATATTTACTCATTAGCTAATCCCATAATGGGACCCTATCCTAGTAGAGGTCGTATATATTGGCAACCATAAACTCCATTTCCAACTTAGACGAGAGGAAATCCACCCCTAAGATTGACTCAACACCCCAAGAGGTGATAAATTTTGTGGATTTGTCGTTTATACCAATAACTAAACCTCCAGAGTGACCCCTCGCATCAGAAGCAAAAAAGAGCCAACCCAAGATGAGTGAAGCGAGGGCCTGAGAAATTCAGTCTCCATCACCCAAGGTTTCCTGCAAAAGAAGAATATCTAGGGACTCTACTTGGATTAATCTATGCAAGGCTAATTTTTTGGATGGGCTAGCCAAATCCCTACAATTGAAGGAGATGATAACCATGAGGGAAAATTTCCAGGGGCTTGCACTGCTCTAAGCGCCCCTTCTATGGATCTTTGCCTGCCATCCTTAATATCTTGGTGGGATTTCAACTTAACTTTGGATATATGAGATTTCCTACCCCTTATATGTCCCTTGGTCTGTTCTAGAGATACATGACCTAGACCCCCAACTCCATGAGAGGGAAAACCCTTCGATGAATGGGACCGTAGATTATAATATGCATGGGTGCCTGAGGATTGCAACATATCTGAAGCTAACGAGATTCGCAAACATGAATAATAGGGGGTGATGGACATGGAATAAGAGAAATAGAGGAGGGGGCAAGAGATTATAAAGAGGAAAAAAGATGGGTACTGGATGGGCTAGACCCCATAGCCAAATTGCATAAAGAATTAATGAGATAGTCAATAGGGGTTGAAAGGTTACCCAGATAGGAAGTTGTCAAGGTAGAAGCAGGATCCATCTTCGAGGGACCATGATTGACTTTGGACATAGGGAGATACATTGTGGCCACATCTCTTTCTGTTGTATGTTGCTGCTTAGATTGTGGTGCTCATGGTGAGGGTTTCTCCAAAATATTTTATTTTTCTCCTTGATATTGCTCCTATAAACCCTTGGCGAGAGGATCCCCCCAACCTTTTTTCCCGTAAATGAAAGAGGAAAATCCCTAAGAACATGGATATGATGATGACATCTCCTGCATCTAAAGGAAATGACTTCATATTCTAGGATTTGACAATGTGTGTAACCTCTGTAGCATAGTTCTAGATCAACAAATAAACACTCCCTTGGGTCTAGGTTAACCATAATCCTTGCCATTGTTATATCCTTGGAGGATTTGTAGGTCATGTCGGCTTCTAGAAAGACTCCCAATTTGTTCCTAATAACTTTGAACACATCTAATGACCATAATTGAGGAGGGAGTCTTGGCATTCTAACCCAGACCAGGGCATAGTCGAGCCTTTCTTAGACCACATAAAAAAGAAGGCTCCATTGTTTAAGTAAAATAGGAAAGGAGTCTATACTCCAATTCTTCCATAGATCCCATGAAACAAAGTTCACTTAATGAAAGTTAACCATGAACCATACTCAGGCAAGTAGACTTACCTCCATAGTTGTCCCCAACATGATACCTAATTATTTCTTGACCCAATCATTCAGGAGCTCCTCTGAGAACTTACGACCTCTAGCACGCCTAACCACCACCTGCTCTGCTATAGACATAATTCCCCCAATTGCACGTCCTCCCCAAACATTAATTTACTGTTACTGCATCTGGTCTTTGTATAATGACCCTTCTTTATTTTCTTCCAGTTGTTGGTTTTCCTATCAACCTGTGTTGGAATGCCCTTAGGGTCAAGGGGTATCTCCTACTCTTTTGCGAACATAGGTCGTCTTGCTTCTCCCCTGACTAGGATAGGCCCGATGTCATTAAAACCTTTAGAGGTGGTCCAAGGAAGACCTAGTTGAGAACAAATAAAGGAGGGAAGTTCAGTTCTATCCCACCACTATTTTGAAACCCCAATAATGGCTTCAAACCCCACAAACCCTTTTCTAGGGTTATGTCTTCTCCCTCTTTTAGAAACCCATCTGTTTGTTACTGTTCAAATGACAATCCTTTGCTCAGAAAAATCCCTGTGTGCAAACCTTTAGGAGAAAAAACAAAAACTTGTCCATATATGGTGAGATAAACATCTTCCACAACCCCATCAACTTCTAGAGGCTTAGATCTCATAACCTCCCCCCAAGCCTGTTGATTTGGATATTCGACAGATGAGTAAAGGGGTGTTCCAACTGTAATTGAAGCCCCATCCTATATTGAAACTAAAGAAACCCAAGGAGGGGTGCCAATTGTTCCCCGAGACTCAACAGGAACCTACAAGGAAAAATTGCTTGCCTAGAACACAACAGATTCATTTGGGGGATACCCAAAATCCACCAACTCCTCCATCTTGACTCTCGCTTAACCCAATAGCCAGATTCCAAACCGCGAGGCCAACTTTGACTGAAAAAACCTTAACCATAAAGGAAACAGGAAAAGTTTTGCATTATTCTACAACCCTTGGACTTCGACCACAGATAGATCACATCGTGTCCTCCATCTTTCCACCTTTATATCAGGAAAGATAACTTAACTTTTGAAAGTATATTATTAAACACTCATGTAATTGAAATTTTGTATTAAAGTGAAATTCAAAATTCTCACCAAAATTAACTTTAAAATAACAATGTTCTATTAATGTCTTCGATATGAATCCCAGCACAGTATACTTCATCCTTTTAATAAAACCACTTATATTCGAAGTCCATGTTCTAAAATCCCATTACTAATTACCACTTTTACCAAATATGAATCAAATTGGAGTAACAAACCTATGATTCTACATGAACAAAAACATCATTTCCATTAAATTTAAAAATAATATTATCAATGAATTAAACGTTACAAGTCACACCATATAAATTACCCTTTTGTAACATTCTCAACATGCATGACTAAGCATCACACATTACTTTTAATAGTGAATCTGCAGAGGACATTCTGGGGTGGTGAAAAAACATAGCGAAGAAAGAGATAATCGCTTCAACGACAAATGGAAGATAATACGTGCTTACTTATGGTAGATCATCTTTCTTTAGGTGATTAATTTCGCTGTGGATTACGGTTACCCCTTCCGTGTTTAGAGAAAGAATAACGACAAAGTCACTCATTATAATTACCATTATAATGGAGTTGTGCTTAGTCATTCATTATAAATATCATTATAATCAAGTTTAGTTAAATTCATTAACAACATTAAAATAAAGTTATAACTTAAAAATGATACATTTATTTACAAAATTTACACATATATATTTTTTATTTAAAGGAATTTACATTCTTTTTTCAAATATATAATCGTTTTACTAATTTAAAATATTGAAAGAAACAATATTAAAATAATAAATCAACTTGAAACAAAATTATTTTATTACAATATTTCTATTATTTTAATTAATTATATTTTTATTATTTTAATTACGGTGTCTTTTTTTTTAATTGGTCAGGTTGTGTATTGTCTAGGCTTTTCATCTCCTTTTGACATCTGTTTATGTTTGGCCCATTAAATGACATCTATTCAAAAATTTTACATCGCATTTAAGTTTGATGAGGTGAGTTATTTTAGAAAAAAATTGGTTAGTGACGTTTTGTGAAGGCAAAATTTTATTGTGAGTTGCAGATTTGTTGGCTTTGGTAGCTCCTATGCGTTTCCATTGAAATTGTTGTTAGGGAACGCCAAAGGATATTGGCTCTACGAACGATGATAAATCATAAACAGTTAAGTAAAAAAAACCCAGCATATAGAGAAATCTCCAGAGCAATGTCCTACTTGTCTTTAATTTCTCCTCATTCGATTTCCAACGCTATGATCGTTTGCCTCTTTGCAGAAAAAACAATGCATTATAGCGTCATCGTTTGGTTGCATGTCTCTCTTAGCATGAAATACTTGGCAGGAGAGGGTCTTCTAGCGATTCTTGCTGCCGTTCTGGAAATTGTTGTACGCTATTTGTTTTATGCATTTACGAAGTGAATGCTTGCGATTCGAACAAATATAAATAGGCAGTGAGTTGCACTACGCCATTTGATTTTGCATTGTCGTTACAACAACGATCTTTCCCTCGACCCCGAATGCTGGCTAAAGCTTGAAAATTTCAAGCATGAACAATTGAACTGTGCTTCCTCATATCTTACAACCTGCCATGAATTCATTGGAACATTAATTATCCTGCACGACTCAAGAAACAACTTCATGACAATTTGATGATTCGTTTGGATTCGTAAAAGTCCATAACAGAATTGAGACCACAAATCATTCATGTCAACTCATGGGATTAACATATATTTATCTCAATCTTGACAAAATATCAATTTGTCATTAAGAAAATGCAAGAATTCAGAACCAGTCATGTTGAAGATAATGGAGAATACCCTAGAATAGGTAGATTTGGTTCACGTAGCCTCAAGATAAGAATTAGTTTCTAGTTCTTAGGATGTTGTTCTAACTTCCCTAAAACCATGTATTCTATTAAATGTGTAACGATGATGAACAATGTAGAGCGTTCTACAGAGCTAGACTTTCCTGGTTCAGACTCTCTTTCGTAGAGCTGGCCAATGAGTTTTATTTTCATTAATACAAACATTGCCATTTTTATCATCGTATCAGAGCGTTAGGGCTGATGAACCTGTACGCTCGCTGGTGGGTGGTTCTTTGAACCGAAATCGTCACAGATTTTGAGTGTATAGCTGCGACAATGACTATTACACTTCCGGAATTTATTATTTTTCAATCGTCGCACTTTTCAAGTGTACAATAGCAACGGTCTTCGAAAAATCGCTAAAAAATTGCGGCGGTCTCTGAAATTGGGCTTATTTCAGCGACCAGTCTCGGAAAATTGGAGTACTTCAACAACGGTCTCAGATATTTGGAAAATATCATCGACGATCGTGTAAATCAAAGAAATTATAAAGGGAGCCAAGAATAAGGTTGTAGTTGCCAGAGACGCTGAGTGGGGAAGCCAAGAACAAGGTTGTAGCTGACAACAAGAGGTTGTCTGGAGGTTGAGAAGGAAGCCACAAAGATCTACGCATGTGTTGCGAGATCAAACAACAGTGATCTGTCTCTGTTACAGATCTGGAGTAAATTTAACATCGTTTTACTTGTCAATTTTTTATTTTATTTATTTATTATTATTATTATTATTATTATTTTTATTTTTTTCTTCTAAATTTCCAAGATGAATAACAACATATTTGAAGCATGCATGAACGAACATAACAAGCTCGATGGTTCCAATTATGCAAATTGGAAGTTTAAGATGCAGACTCTACTAGAAGCGCAGAGTGCTTGGCAGATTGTGAATGGGGATGAGCCGAAACCCACGGCTAGATCTGCAATAGTCCCAGATTGGGAGAAACGAGAAAGCAGAGCAAGGACAATGTTAAAGATGTCAATGAAAGACTGTATTATACCGCACATTAGAGAAGGTAAGTCAGCTAACGAGATCTGGGGAATTTTGAAGGAATTGTACGAGATCAGAAATTCAAATCATCCTTTGTTTCTCAAGAGTAAGATTTTATCCATGAAGATGGAGGAGAATGAAATGATTGCTTCATTCATAGCAAGGATCAAGGATCTGAAAACCAAATTATCAGATATTGGTCATATAATGGACGATACAGATCTTGTGACCATTACAATGAATGGTGTCACTGATGATTATCAGATGTTCATCACTGGGATCAATGCCAGAGAGAAGATCCCGCATTTTGAAGAGCTGACACATATACTGATGCAGGAAGAAGAGAGAGATAGACTCTGAAGCCCCAGAGTGTCGATCTTGCATTGGTGGCGAAGAAAAACTTCTACAAAGGGAAAGGAGGTCCACAACAGCAAAACGGAGCAAGTTCACATAAACGGCGAAATCTGACTCAAGGTATGCATCCGAATAAAAACTACTCTGAAACAAAATGTTTTGATTGCGGAAAACTGGGTCATATTGCCAAGGAATATAGGAAAAACAAGTATCATGAAGAATAGCAGAAGTCAAAGAGACATGCAGGTCATCTCGTGAATAGTGATCAGGTGCAGAATTTGAGGTTGTTCATGGCAGATCACGATGAAAATGTTGATGCAAACATTTGGTATGTAGATTTAGGAGTGTCAACGCACATGACAGGGAACAAGCACTGGCTGGAGGATTTTAAAGAGATCAATGAAGGCACACATATTTAACTAGGAGATGACAGAAGCCATCAAATCAAAGGATGTGGGAAAGTTTTTGTTATTCTACCTGATGGTAATATCAAACAAATTTATAATGTAATGTTTGTGCCTGGCATAACAAAGAACTTGATTTCTGTATCAATGACTACAGATCAAGATTTGAAAGTTGAATTCTTTAAATCTAACTGTTACATTAAGGATTTGCTAGATGGTATAAAGACAATTGCTACAAGAATCTGGACAGGAGGACTGTACAAGTTGGATGTGAGACCTACACGGGTTCGAGCATTAATAGTAGCGAGCCTGACTACAGAAGAGCTTTGGCACCAGAGATTCGGCCACATCAATTACAATGATTTGCTGTTACTACAGAGGAAAGAAATGGTAAGAGATCTTCCTATGCTAAAGCAAGTACATAATGATTGCGATGCTTGTACTTTAGGAAAAATGCATAGAGAAGAATTCCCTGTTAGAGTAGAAAAGAAACAGAGAGATATACTGGAGTTAGTGCACACAGAGCTTTGTGGTCCCATGCAGACAAAATCATTAGGAGGTGTAGTGTATTTTCTATTGTTTATTGATGACTGTACGAAGTTTTCTTGGGTGTATTTCTTAAGTAAGAAGAGTCATACATTCGAATACTTTAAGCAGTTTAAAAATATGATTGAAAGACAAACAGGGAAATAGATAAAAATTCTCCGTTCTGATCAAGGGGGAGAATACAGGAAAGAATAGCTTATTAGATATTGTAAAGATCATGGAATTTTGCAGCAATTCACAGTACCCCATACTCCATAACAGAATGGAGTAACAGAAAGGAAGAACATAACTCTAGTGGAATGTGTGAGAAGTATGCTGAAACGTAAGAATCTTTCAAATGGTTTTTGGGCTAAAGCAGTGAATACCGCGGTTTATTTAAAAAATAGGAGTCCTACAAGAAGTCTTGAGTTTAAAACTCATTTTGAAGCTTTATATGGATATAAGCTTGCAGTAAAACACTTAAAAATATTTGGATGTAAAGCATTTGCCCACATACCAAAGGAAGATAGAAGAAAATTAGACTCAAAAGCCATCAGATGTACTTTTATAGGGCATTGTTCATCATATAAAGCATACATATTATTTAATCCCTCTACTCACAAGATCTTTGTTAGTAGAGATGTTAAATTCCATGAACAGGATGGTGAAGAAACTGATGAGCACTATGATGGATGGGACATTCTGTATTTTGAATAAGAGAATGCAGAGAACAATCAGGATGAGCAGCAAACAAAGGCAGAGGATGAACAACAACAACAACTACACCAACAACAACAACAACAACATCAACAACAACATCAGCAACAGCAACAATAGCAGCAATAGGAAGAAATAAGTTTTGAAACCACCACCCCACCACTCAGGAGATCAGGTAGGAAAGCTCAAATGCCTGCAAGATATAGGGAAAATGCATTTATAACTAGTATGATGAATGTTGTTGAACCATCTAGTTATAAAGAAGCAAATGAAAGTAATGAATGGAAAATAGCCATGGAACAGGAATATGATTCAATAATCAGAAATAACACTTGGGAATTGTTAGAACTCCCTAGAGGAAAACAGGTCATAGGTTGCAAATGGTTATATAAACCGAAAATTAATGCAGATGGAACTGTAGAAAAACTGAAAGCTAGGTTGGTTGCAAAGGGGTACACACAAAAAGAAGGGATAGGTTATGAAGAAACCTTCGCCCCTGTAGCTAAATTGAATACCATCAAAATGTTAATTGTTTTAGCTACTAAGAAACAATGGATGATGCACCAACTAGATGTAAAGTTTGCATTTCTGAATGAAGAACTGAAAGAAGAGGTTTATTTAGAGCAACCAGAAGGGTTTGTCCAGAAGGGAAAATAACATTTAGTCTGTAGGTTGAAGAAAGCACTTTATGGACTAAAATAAGCTACCAGGTCATGGTATGAGAAAATTGATTCATTTTTCTACAAGCTGGCTATAATAAAAGCAAGAATGACCATAATCTTTACACCATGAAAGATGAACAAGGGTGTGTAGTGTTGATTTCATTATATGTAGATGATTTTGATAATTACAGGTGATGCTATATATCTAATTGATGGAATCAAGCAGCAAATGTCACATATGTTTGAGATGAAGCATCTCGGTGAACTCAGATATTGTTTAGGTCTCGAGATTTGGAGAGATTCAGGTCAAACATTTATGTCTCAAGCAAAGTATGTCAAAGGCTTGTTAGAGAAGTTTAGAATAGATCAGTGTAAGTCTGCATCGGTACCATTACAGCAGAATATCAAATTGCAGTGAGAGGATGGCTCAAAAGCGGCAGATGCAACACTTTACAGACAGCTGGTTGGGAGACTGATCTACCTAACCACCACTAGCCCTGATTTGGCTTATGCAGTCAGCGTGTTAAGCCAATTTATGTCTAAGCCACTCGAAAGCCATTGGAATGCAGTGAAGAATGTTTTGAGGTATCTATCTACAAGGTACTTTAGATTATGGAATTATTTACACTGACTCTTTGGATGTTAGACTGGAAGGATTTGCAGATTCAGATTGGGCAGGAAATGTAGATGATCGCAAATCTATAACAGGTTATGCATTCAGTCTTGGATCCAAGGTGATCACTTGGAGCAACAAGAAGCAGAACACAGTGTCCTTATCCTCAGCAGAAACAGAGTATCAAGCCATGTGTGTAGCAACATGCGAGGCGGTTTGGTTGCGGAGACTTCTCCAGGATGTTAGGGAAGAACAAACAGTCGCAACAACAATCAGATGCGACAATCAAAGTTCAATCAAGTTGGCCAACAATCCAGTGTTTCACAAAAACACGAAACATATTGATACTCAATTCCATTTTGTAAGGGAGAAAGTGCAATTGAGATGAAAAACTTATGAACGCAGAAATAGATATACAAATATTTATTAATAATTAGATAAATTACAGATGATGATGATTTACACTGGGTTGCCTGGCTTATATACCGCCACGGGCACCCTTTGGGAAAGGGCATGATCTTATGATCGTGCCCTTTCGTCTAATTAAAATTAAAATTAAATAATAAACCTAAGTTAACTGATTTTTTTACATAACATTGCCTTCCTCTCGAAAGAATGCTTTGTCCTCAAAGCATAAGTAACGACGGATGTTGTTGAAGAATGATTCATTCTCCCAGAAGCGTCTTCTTCGGGTGAGTCCTTCCACTTGATCAGATATTCTAAGATGATCAAGGTCGCACATTATAAAGGGTCTTGGATTAATCTCTCAAGTTTCGTTTTTTGGTGATGTGGATATCGGTATGGCTTGATGTTGACAGGGTCTGATCTTGCCTTGACTTCTATTGTATGCTCAATTTCCCTATTAGGCAACATCTTCATAGGTAGGTCTTGAAATACTTTTTCATGCTTCTGAATCAGATCTTGTATCTCTAGTGATTCTTCTCTGGTCATATTTGCAGATAACATTTCTAATTGAT
>APFE031368481.1:33922-71958 GCA_000404065.3 Pinus taeda
TGAATACCACCGCAATTTTTATTTTTTAACGGACGTTGTTTTAAAAAATCGTGAATATCACTGTAGAGCCCACGCAAATGAAGAACGAAGGCACGGTTTCGTGGACAGGTAGGCAACGAGAGACAGGGACACGGTGTGCAGGCATATGGTCAGCGGGTGACCTACGGGTAGCAACGGAATGTGAAGGAGGGCATGTGACAGTTCAATTGCGGTCGGAATTAGTGGAGGGTTTAGCGGATTACAGTGGAACAACAGTCGTATTAACACGGTGTTGTGGACAGCGGAAGCAGCAAACAGGGACAAGATGTTAACGGTGCCTACGGAGTGCTGGAGTTGGCGTGGGTGGATGGAACGACCAAAAAAAAAATAAAATAAAATAAAATAAAATGCCGGAAGGGCGGAAGCGGACAGGGTTAGTACGCACAGCGGATGGATGGTGACGGGTATACTGTAACTTCTTTATGCGTTTAACCTGCTTTCTCAAATCTCGACGGGTATGCCGAAGAATAAGAACAAGTGCAAGGGACGTGAAGTATGGCAGCAGACGGATGCCTGAAACCAACACAGGGAAGAATTCGCCGCTCTGATACTAGATGAGATGAAAAACTTATGAACGCAGAAATAGATATACAAATATTTATTAATAATTAGATAAATTACAGATGATGATGATTTACACTGGGTTGCCTGGCTTATATACCGCCACGGGCACCCTTTGGGAAAGGGCATGATCTTATGATCGTGCCCTTTCGTCTAATTAAAATTAAAATTAAATAATAAACCTAAGTTAACTAATTTTTTTACATAACAACAATCTAAAGAAATCCATCTGGAAGATTGTAATACATGTGATAATGTTGCGAACATTTTCACTAAGCCCCTTGGAAAGGTTAAGTTTCAAATGTTTAGGGAGATGTTAGGCATATATGTGAACTCATTCTCCATTAAGGGGGGGTGTTGAAGATAATGGAGATATCCTAGAATAGGTAGATTTGGTTCACGTAGCCTCAGGATAGGAATTAGTTTCTCTTTCTTAGGATGTTGTTCTAACTTCCCTAAAACCGTGTATTCTATTTAATGTGTAATGTTGATGAACAATGTAGAGTGTTCTGCAGAGCCAAACTCTCCTGGTTCAAACTCTCTTTCGTAGAGTTGACCAATGGGTTTTATTTTCATTAATACAAACATTGCCATTTTTATCAAGTCATTGCAAGTGGGATGATGTTGGTAATATTATTATTTTATTTAGAAATCATTTTTATATTAATTGTAAATTTCAAAGATATTTCATAATACTAACCAGTGTTCTCATAGACACCAATTCAAATTTCACTTTGTACATTCTAGTTTATTTTTTATTAACTAGCAAAATCAAATTAACATTAACAAAGCTAATTGGTTGAATCATGAACCAGGTCATTTATTATGTTTTGAAATTGATGTTGTGAATAGATATATGACAAGTAAAAAATATACCTATTATATGAAAGATGTAAATATTATATGAAAGATGTAAAAAGAGTGCAAGTATTTTTTATTAATCAATTTCATTAAAAAGGAAAAAAAAGCGTAATTATTTTATAAATAAATTTAGCTGCAATATTTTAATTAAAAATGAAAAAATATCTAACTATTTTAGAATTAAATCTCAACCATAAAATTCTAGAATATTTCATCTAAGTTAAAGTACTGTGCCAAAGGGCCTCTCTACCCTTCATGGAGATTTCTCCGTTAACTCTTTATTTAAAAGTAATAAAGTTTTATTAGAAATTAGTAACAAAAAATATTTCAATTTTCACTTTAATTTTACATCAAATTTATATAAAGAGATATAGTAATTGATAGAAAAATTAATAATACTTTTTTATATAATTACTTTTAACTTTAGAATGTGAATGTGACAGAGATGTGTAATTCCCACATTACTAACAACTGGGATTTAAAAATAACATTGATTTTACAATCTAGTGTCAAGGAGATGTGAACTTCATTTTGTGTTTAGGTGACATGTGATATTTAAAAGACTTACACACACATATAACCCATAAATAAAATATATCAACTTTATATATAGGGGGAAATTAAACAATTTGCTTGTATTTTCACTTTCCATTGTGACTAGATGTGTAGTTATTCAACTCCTAATATGAAGTTGATATGTAGTTTTTAAAAATATTACTGATAAATAAATTTGAATGTAGATTATTAATGAAATATTTCAATATGCTTAAAATATTTTAGTATATACTTTTTGATTTAGGGTATGGCGAAGCATTGATAATTCCTTCAATACTTAATATGAAATTGAGATATAATATTTTTTTTTTGTAAGCTTGGTGAGACTACATCTTCATCATGTCCAATATATCATGCCGATTGGGGTGGGGAATGCAACCAGTGACTTCACATCAAGGAGTGCCTTAACAAAGCACTCGATCACCATCTACCCAAAACCTTGTGGACGAGATATAACATTAAAAATAATTATAATAATAATAATAGTCAATACAAATATTATTTTATCTATAGAGAGAGCGTGGGTAAGAGAGAGATTGTATATATTATAAAAATTAAATGAAAATAACAAATTTAT
The DNA here is from genome assembly GCA_000404065.3 of Pinus taeda. Lineage (NCBI taxonomy): Eukaryota > Viridiplantae > Streptophyta > Pinopsida > Pinales > Pinaceae > Pinus > Pinus taeda. The sequence goes on from APFE031368481.1 coordinate 36,516, forward strand.
AAAAGTTAAAATACTTTGTTAGTGTGTTGCTTAAGGAGAAGTGTGCATATAAAGAAATAGAAAGAGAGAAAGACTCTATATATTAAAAAAAAAACTTCTTATGGTTAAAACATTAAATATTGTTGTATTACTTAAGATAAAGGATATATGTAATTCTTTCTATTGATATTGAGATGTAATATTTATAATTATTAATAACAAAAAAAAGTCAATGTAAATATCTACCTACCGAGCTATCTATTTATCTATATAAAAAGAGCGAGACTATATATATTCTATAAAACAAATGAAACAAAATAAAATAAAATAATTTATGGTTAAAACATTTTATTAGTGTATTGTTTTTTTTTTTTTTTTACAGAAACGGTTATGAGATTTCATTCACTGGGTGGCCAAGAGCCACAAATTCGGTTACAAAATAAGGGGTAGAGTTCTGCGTGACTTTTCAGCCAACGAAAAATACCACCTACTCTTAACATGCTCCTCTTTTTACATTTAACATATTGTACTTCTGCTGCTAATTTCCCGAGATGGAAGATACAAACAAACTGTTGTAGAAGGAGGTAAAAAAACATGACACTTTAGGGAATTGGATCCCAAAGAATTTCATTGTCTCTGAGGAGGGAACCAACATCTAACTGAACTGCCTTGTTTGCCTCGTTGTTTGCTTCTTTGTTATTCGTTCTCAAAACATGAAAGTACTTCAGATTCAAGGACTTTGTCATACCTTTGATCCTTGAAACTATCCTTGCAAGTTGCAGGTCGGTTGGATTGGATTTGTTCGCCATAGCTTGGATGATCACCTGGGAGTCTCCAAAGACATTTGCCTCCTTGTAGGCTAATTCTTTGAGGAATTTGGTTCCTTGGAAGAGGGCCATTGCTTCAGCTTGTATGCTTGAGGAGTAGTCTAATCCCCAAGCGAATCTATGCACAACTTTCCCATCTGGAATTATGATAATACCTCTGGCTGCCGCAGTGCCTAGGTTTCTTTAGCAGCCCCATCGAAGAAGAGGGATGGAAGAGTTTGATTGGACAACCAGATTTGAAAATCGTTTTCATTTTTTCTGACTTACCAATCTTTGCAAGGAGAAGGAGAGTTGTTTGCTTTTGGAAATTTGAAATCAAGAGCAGTTCCCAGCTCTATGTCCCGCTGGCTTAAATTTGTGTCGTCCCCTTTATCGTCCAAACACTCAACTAGCTGACATTTTACTGCATTAGCCACTACTATGAAGTCTTGTTCCTTATTTCGAAAAATCCTTCGGTTCCTTTCTAGCCAGACTTGCCAGCTGATGAATTTTGGTAGAGCACTCCATGCTGACTTGACTGTTTTATTTTTTGGAGAATAGCCTAGGTATTTGGCCATCCAGCTTGCAAACAATTTCGAGACTGATGTTGGGAAGGTGAATTTATGCTTCCAGGAGGCAAGGAGCTCCTGCCATATGGAGGCTGCGAATCTGCATTCAATCATGATGTGGAAAGCAGATTTTGAATTTTCCTTACAAAGAGAGCATCTAGACAACCCATATAAGCCCTTTTTCTGAAGCCTGTCTTTGGTCATAATTTTCTGGTGGCAGAGGAGCCAACAGAAGTGGTCTACCTTGGGGATAGAGGAGATTCTCCAAATGCCAGTCCAGGGAGCAGGGTTAGGAGGGACGTGGGGCCTCTCAAGGCATTTGACATAGCCCTGGGCTACAGAATAACCTGTTCGACTTGTTCCCCAGTGTCTCACGTCATGCTTGCTTGCTTGAGTTGGAGCTAGCCCATGCAACTGCGTGATTAACGTTTTCAGATCAGGGCGTAAGTTGGCTGGGACTGCGAGCTGCTTCCAACCCGCCCACACATTGCCATTCCATGTTGAAAGATCCCACAAAGAGTTTATGCTGGCCTCTGACATCCAACGCTGCAATTCAAGCATGCCCTTTGATTCTGCCAGCGGGGGTCTGTTTAGGATGCTATCATTCCAGATATGTATGCGTTTTCCATTGCCTGGTATCCAGAATGAATGGTTCCTTATCAACGAACTGGTTCTGCTGATGAGCCTGCTGAAAGGAGAGTTGAAATGGTTCTTGGGCTGATCCAGACATCTATTTCTCGGTCCTCTGAAGTACTTCCTCCATAACGTTGTTTGCACCCAACCAGGATTTGGAGCAATGGTTTTCCAAATTAATTTGGATCCCATGGCTAAGTTTTGGGGACTGAGATCTTTAAAATTCAGACCTCCCTCCTGAAATGGTCTGGTGACTGTATCCCAATTTACTAGAGAAATTCTTTTCTTGTTTTGTTTGCCTCCTTTCCAGAAAAAAGTTCTGCTTAATTCCTCCATCTTTTTAATGATTCCCTTAAGTGCCAATAGAACCGAGAATTTAAATAATGGAAGGCTGTTGAGCACTGCTTTTATGAGCACTGATTTCGCTGCTATATTTAGCCAGGAGGACCCCCAAGGTTGCATTTTTTATTTAAATATGTCTAACTGTGTTAACCAGTCTTTACTCAAAGCCCTTGAATGGAAGATGGGCAGTCCCAGATATTTGAAAGAGGACCAAGAGGTTGAGATTGCGAAACCAAGGCAATGGGCAATGGAGCCTGCAGTAGAGGCAAGAATATTCCAGCAGTAAATGTGGCATTTGGCGTTGTTTAGAACATTTCCCGAGATCTTACAATAATCTTCCAGAACTTCTTTGAATTTGGACGTTGAATGAGGAGTTGCAGCCCCCAGCAGAAGAGTGTCATCCGCGAAGAGGGCATGGTTGATACTTTTGACTCCTCTAGCTATGCACAGGCCAATGATGTCTTGATCTTGTTGCTTTTGTTGTAGATAAAAATTGAGAATAGAGGCCTGAAGAACAAATAGGAGTGGTGAAAGGGGGCACCCCTGCCTCAGTTGCTCTTCCATTCACCAAAGGGGCAATCCATGGCTCTGAGATGCAGGCTCTAATCCAGTTAATGAAGCTTGGACCGAACCCCATTTTTTGCAACACCTTAAACAAAAAGTTGTGTCTAACACGATCAAGCATTTGGAAGATCTAGTTTGATAGCCATACCTTTTTCCTTTCGGTGCAGACTGGAATGAATCGCCTCTTGAACCAGCACAAAATTGTCCACTAATTGCCTGCCCTGGATAAAACCTCCTTGGTTGTCTGGGATGATTTTGGGGAGAATTCTTTTCAACCTGTTGGCTATCACTTTAGTTATAACTTTGTACCCAATGTTGCATAAGGAAATTCGGTGAAATCTGCTGAAAGTGTTTGCTCCTTTCTCTTTGGGAATGAGGGCAAGAAAGGCTGAGTTTGTATAATCACCAATCTTTTGTCAGTCTTGGGATTTCAGTATCATTTTGTAGAATTCCTTCTCTACAATCTGCCAGCAGGCCTGGAGAAACCTGGGCGTAAAATCGTCTGGTCCCGGGGCTTTATCAGGATCCATGGCGAAGAGAGCTTCCTTAACTTCCTTCTGCGTGATTTTGGCTTCAAGAGTCTGATTCATTTTAGAGGTGATCATGTTAGGGATTGCATCCAACAGGGCAGCGTTAAAATCAGCTCGTAGTTCTTCTCTATACAACTATTCAAAATGATCTGAAGCTGCCTTTTTTTATGCTGGTAAAATCCTTCAAAATGTAATTGTCTTCTTTTATTTTGCTGATGGAGTTGCGGCATCTCCTAGCTTGGGCTTGTTTGTGGAAAAAGGAGGAGTTTTTGTCCCCAGATTTGAGCCAGAGGCTCCTGGACTTGAGCCTCCAGTATTCTTCCTCTGCCAGACAGGCCTTGTGGAAGCTTTGTTGAAGTTTGGCCTCCTTTTCCAACTCATCCTTAGTGATTTCAGCAGTTTCAATATGAAGGTGTTGTCTTTTTAACGCACTTTGAATTTTTTTCCTTTCCACTGCAGGATTTGGCAGGGTCTTAGCCCAGTTTTTCAGCATGCCTTTAACTCTTCTGAGTTTTTCCTCCCACACAAAAAGTGTTGATCCCTTCACTGGATCTTTCCAGCAGTCTCTGATCTTATCCATAAAATCTTTTTCTTTGATCCAAAGGGAGTTGAATCTGAATGGTATAGGCCCCAGATCCTTGGGGGTCAATAGCTCAAGCATGATGGGCTTGTGGTCTGAAACGCTTCTTTGAAGAATTCTCATTCTAGCATCTAACCCAAGGAGAAGGAAGGAGATTTGAACCAGAAATCTGTCAAGTCTTGCTGCTATGTATCCCGAGCCAACTCTCTTATTTGACCAAGTGAAGTTACCCGTGGTCAGCTTGATGTCTATCAAATCCCAATCTTGCATGAGGTCTTCCACTAATTCTCTTGTCGGATCCCTGACGATGCTGCCTCCTCTTTTTTCTGACGAGAGGAGGGTGAGGTTGAGGTCTCCGGCTATGATTATGTTCTCCAAGTTTTCTAGATCTGCAAATTTTTTTATAGAATCCCAACATAGTTTTTTTCTCACCTGCATTGTTAGGAGCATAAACATTGAACAAGCAAATAATTTCCTTAGATTCTAAGTGCTACATTTTTGAAAAAATCCAATGAGTGTTCAGGGACTTAGAGATTAGTAAGAACTTATTGGGATTCCAGAGCGACCCAAGTCCTCCCGAAGCTCCACGGGTGGAGGTTGCGAGCGCTCCTTCTTTCTTCCAAAAATTTTTGCTTGTCTGGAGGAAGGCTGAGTCCTCCAACTTTGTCTCCTGGATGAGAAGAATGTCCAGGGTTTCCAATCTTATAAGGTTGTTCATTGCTTCTTCCTTTGCTTGGTACCCATTCCCCTACAGTTCCAAGAGACTATTTTCATTATTTACTTTTGCTGTGGTGAGCTCCCTTGGAGCTCTGAATTTGGGTCTTCTTCATCTTCGAGGTTTTTGCTAGGAGTTTCTCTAGAGTTGGCTGGCTGCCTTGGAGCTTGTCTTTATAAGTCTCTTGTTCTCTTTTTTCCTTTGCTGACATGCGTCCTCTTGTAGATCTTCTGGGGGAAGACTGGGATTCAACTATTTCCTCTTCTTCCTCCGATTCCTCAGACTCTTGGGTTTCCTCTTCTTCCTCTGATAACTTCTCTTTGGATCTCTCTGGTACACTCTTGGAGGGGAAGGGTTTGGATGGAGGGGTCTCCTCAGGGATTTCTGTCTCCTGCGTGATCACTATTTCAAATTCAAGTATCTCAAATTTGTTACCTTGACGATCCATGGATGGCTTCTGTACTGGGCCCGCTTGAGGAACTTTCGAGCTAGCATTTGCATTCTTCTTGTGTGAGGTTTTGGGATGCTTTGCTTGATTCCACCCTTCTTCTTTCCCTTTTTCTCCCCCCCCTTTGGACGGGCAGTCTTTGGCGAAGTGTCCGTAGACATGGCACTTCCGGCATTTGAACGACAGCTGTTCGTAGTCCAGTTTCTGAACATGGGTCCAGGGACCTACAACAATTTGACGGCTTCTGGTAAACCGACCTCCAGATCTACCTCCACACAAATCCTGGCACAGTCATACTGATCCTTGTTGTTAGCTTTGTCAATGAATTTCCCAAGAGAGTTTCCAATATGTTTCAAGGATTCCCAATTCCAGCAGTGGACGGGAAGGTTGGGGAGTTTTCCCCATATTGGGACCGCTGTAGGAACATCCACCGCCGGATCGAAGTCTGGCGTCCATTTATTTAGATACAGACCTTAGGGCCCCATGAAATAGGGGCCATTCCTGAAAATGAGATCTTTGTCTTCTTTTGTAGAGAATTCAAATAAGAAATATCCTCTTCCGAGGAAGTAATAGGTTACCTTGTTTTTCATCAACGGAGCCCAGTTCCTTGCTACCCAGTTCTCTATTGATTTCGGGGAGGGCCATAATCTTGTGAACTGACCAACCAGGGCACGATCTGATAGGGACAAGGCTACTTGAATTGGACCTTCAGGCGGAAGGGCAATCTCAGGGATACCTTCAAGTCTTTTCACGAACTTCACAGCTTCCACTGATTTCTTCTTTGGCAAAGAGGCCAACAAGGATCTGAAGGCCTTAGCAGCGGATGGCGGAGGAGGGGAGGAAGCCCCCTGAGGAGGAGTTAATTCCTCCATGTAGGGTAGTCGATCCAGCCAGCTCGACCACAGCTAAGAAACAGAACCCCCGGCGGACAAGTCCGCAGGGACCGGGACGCGCAGAGCGCGGGTGCGCGCGTAGGTTCAGAACACGCGAAAAGCGGATCTCGCAGGATGCAGAGTGGGAGTGCGAGCGCAGGCCAGAAAAATTTATAAATTTGTTATTAGTGTATTGTTAAAGGTGAAAGGAAATATGTAATTCCTTCCATGCTTAGCATGGAATTGACATATAGCATGCATATGTCAACACATATGCATGCCATATGTCATTCCATGCTAAGCATGGAAGGAATTAACTATATATATATATATTATATCCATGTTAAATCTGAATCTATCAAGTAACGAGAGGGATCAAATCTCTCAATGTGCAAATCTTTCTTCAAGTTTTGTAATCTAAAAAAGGTTTACACCTTTAGAGATTTGATTCCTATAAGTGCTTGATAGATTTGGGGTTAACATGGATCTATGTTGGTGTCACATTAATGTTGATCCTTGTCACATTAATATTTGTCAACTGTGGTTGACCATGGATGATGTTACATTAATGTAAGTGTCAATGTTCCATTAATGTTAATGTACATTAATGGTTGAAGTGGGTTGACAAGGTTGACTATGGTTGACCATGTTGTCCATGGTTGGTTATGGTTGACCATGGTTGGCCTTGTTTGACCATGGATGAACAAGGTTATACATGGTTGTACTTGTTGACCATGGTTGAGTTTGTTCGACCATGATTGACAATGGTTAACATGTGGTTGACTATGGTGAACATGGTTGACTAAGGATGTTAGCATTTCCTTGTAGATGACTATGATCGACTATGGGTTACTAAGATGCACATACAAGCTACAGTTGACCATATACCATGTTGAGCATGGTTGACCATAATTAACCTCAATTAACAATGTTGAACATATGATGACATTGGTTGACAATGGTTGGGTATTTTGACCATGTTGACGATGTTCTCCATAGTTGACTATGCTTAACCATGGATGATCATTCTTGATCGTGTCTAACTATGGTCAACCAAAGGTTGATCATGGTTCACATAGTTAAACATGCTTGACCATTGTTTCACAATTGTTTTTGTTCAATGCATTATGGTATCAATATTTATTTATCACATTGAGACATCATTTTTTTCCAATTACAAAGATGTTTGTGGTTCATCATATTGCAACATTGTTTATATTTTGTCACATGGCGATATCTTTTGTTGTTAGTCACTTTACAATGTTGTTTGTTGTTCATCACATTGTCACAGCACTTGTTGTTTATTGCATTGTGATGACATTTGTTGTTCATCACATTTTTATGTCATAACATTGCAATGTTGTTTGTTATTCATCACACCGTAGCAAGATTCATTGTTAATCACATTGCAAAGTCATTTGTTGTTCATCACATGGGTAATGGAATTTGTTGTTTGTCACATTACGAAATCATTTTTTTGTCCAATTGCCATATCATTTATTGTTTGTCACATTGTGATATTATTTGTTGTTCATCATGTTTGAACAATAAAATCATTATAAATTCTATATTCAAAATTAAACAAGGTGTAAGATTTAGAGTTTTTTTTAGTTACAAATTTTGTGTGCGTGTAAAGTTTTAGTAAAAATAAATAGTTGTTTGTCATCGTTATGTTGAATGTAATTAAATTTATTTAGCTATTTGTATTTTATAAATAAAATTTATGATTATTTGTGTTATAAGGAGAGCTTCAACGTAAATCACATAAGAAAGATTTCTGCCAACGCGTTTCGAACCAACCAATGTGGTTCATCGTCAGGACAAGTTGAAAATACAGATCTAGCTCAGCGATTTAAATAGTCCAAGCAGAGACTCCAACGGCTAAAACACTCTAACGGCTACTTTATCATTCAATAACCCCAGTCAAACGTCCTCTAATTAGTTTAAAATTAAAATATTATTATATTCAGAGTTAGGTTAATCTGGTAGAAATAATTCATTTATTTAATTTTAAATATTACCACATTATACGTAAAAATATGTACAAATATATATGTTAATATTTATTTAATTAATTCATTAAATCTAACCTAAATATATATGTATATTCTAATACTTTAATTATTACCTAATTTCTAATGACCTAGTTGTTATTATTGGTTACCTTAATTGAATAATCTTGTTTTATAATTAATTATAATTCATTTTATTGGGTCAATTAAAATTAAAATATTAATATACTGAAATAATAATGCATTATATATAAGTTAATTATTACGATTATATGTGTAAAATAATAATATATATAATACTTACTATGAAATTAATTAGTTAACTAATTTATATTAATATATATATGTCTTAAATAAAATAAGAAGGGTTATATGTATTAATTTTAAAGAAAGAAGGTTAAATTAGGATAATTGCAGATTAATTTGTTATTATATATAAACTAATTTTTAATGCTATATGTATAAACATAATAATATATATAGTTAATAATATTCAAATAAATATTAATCAATTAATATATTTAAATTAATCTATAAAGGTCCACTGCTATGGTTATACTATTAATTAATATAATATTAAAAGAGGGACAATAAATATTAATAGAACTAAAGACTTATGAATTTAAAATTATAATAATGAGGGAGATATTTCTTATTAATTTGAAGGCTATAAAAGACTGTTAATTGCATTGCCATAAGATTTAATATTGTTATTAATAATATAAGAATAATTTAGGAAAGATTTTTATGCTATATTTATAATAAATCCTACATAAAACAGCGATACTGCACAAGAGGAGGATAATCCTACGAAGAACAACGCTGCTAACGAGAGGTGAAAACCAGACTCACGCCCACCCAGAGAAAGAACCTGGAAGAACAGAGGGGGGAGGAAGAAAACTTAAGACGACAACGCAGGGATCCAATTTCTACTGACCTTCCATCCATCGTCTCTTCCAACAGTCCTTCTTCAAATGTCCCGATTTGCCACAAAACCAACACTTTACCTTACTCTTATTCCCTTTCGATTTTGAACGCGAGTCGTTGTGCCTACTGAAGTGTCTTTCTTTAGAACGACCTCTGACCATCATTGCTTCTGATGTAGAGGTTTCTGCATTTGACCTCTTCCTTGTCTCTTCGGACAACAAAGCTCCAACAACTTCATCAAATTCAAGTGTTTCTGATGAACTAAGACTTATAGAAGTAACAAAATGATCCTATGACTCGGGCAACGAGCATAATAAAGTTATAGCTTTATCTTCTTATTCAAATTTTACTTCTATACTTTCTAATTACACCAGGAGAGTATTAAAGGTATTCAAATGATCAGTAATACATGTACCTTCCTTCATTCGCAAACTGTACAACTGTCGCTTCAGAAGAATCCTATTGGTTAAGGATTTTATCATGTACAGCTTCTCAAGCTTTGTCCACAAACCAGCAGTTGTTTTCTCCGACACGATGTTAAACAAAACATCATCCACCAAACACATTCGAATACCACTCAATGCTCTTTCATCCAATTCGCTCCACTCATCATCTGTCATGTTGTAAGGTTGTTTGGCTTTTCCCAACAATGCCTTCACCACGCCTTGTTGCACAAGTAGATCATACATTTTCACTTTCCAGATCTCGAAGTTGTTTTTGCCATTGAACTTGTCGATCTCGAAACGAGCACTTTGAGTTTTTGCCATGTTGTAACAAACAAACAATCTCCAATTCCAACTTTTTAATAAATAAAGTTAATATTTAAAATGCCTTTGCCTTATACTATGCTGCCTTTACCTTATCATAAAATCCCTCTGTTGTACAAAATTTCAGATTACAAAAAAAAAATTGCAGTTTTACCAAAGCGAAAACGGATTGGCTCACCGAAAGGGACTTGGCGCTTCCTCGACAGCAGAATATCTGCGCTAGAAGAAAAAACGTTGTAAGTCACAAAATTGGTGCGAGTTTACCCGTCATTTCCGCACCAATTGGGATCCTAGCGCACTGGTGCGAGTATTACCCTCGGAACCGCGCCAATGGGCGCGCCTGTTCCAAAATAAATCGCCAACCCCTTCCTCTGTCAAAATTGGTGCGACTGTTCCTGAAGAAACCGTGCCAACAACCAAGCTCCTCCTTCCGCAACTCTGTCACACGCACCAGCTCCTCAACATGCTCTGATACCAATTGTTGGAGCAAACAATGCGCAACGGAAATTTAAAAGGCATACACAGCACATAAAATCATAAAATAACACAAGGATTTAGCGTGGTTCACCCAACCAATCTGGGCTACATCCACCAAAACAGAGGCATCAGCAATCTTATTATTCAACGGGAGATTTACAACATTTATTTCCTCGCACACTCTCTACCATCAATATCCTGTACGGGCTTATATTTTTATAGCTAGGAGTATAAAACTGAATCATAAATTCTCTCACAACAAATATAGGATGCAATAACTCCTCCTCAACAAAATGGAGCTAATATAGCAACAAATCCTATTGTTGTCACCTACATGACATTTTTGCCCAATTTAATAAAACAAAAAATCTGAACAATGGCAATTAAACTCAGATAGCAAACAAATTGTATTGAGTCGTATTTCTATGCGTTGGCTTTAGTGAATGATTGTCGAGCTCCCAAGTTGTTGCATTCATTTATTTTCCAGAGTAGTCGCACCAAATGGGATAATCAATTGTCTCAATTTTCCACTTGATTTAGAGCCCCGGCGTGTCCCTTGAAATTAGGCAAAGTTAATTTTCATATCGCACCACATCAATTTTGACATCAACTCATATTAACTTGAATCCTTTCTATTACACTGAAAATTATCATGGCAATTAAACTCAGATGGCAAACAAATTGTATTGAGTCTTGTTTCTATGTGTGGCAAGATTTGTATTTAGGCAAATAGCTTAAATCACAAAGTCGTCGGTTCCATGTTTCTTGTTTGATTCATTCAAATCTAAGGTGAAATGAATTGATTAGTTGAAATCTAAGGTGAAATTCAGTTTGGCGGTCAATGGATCGAACTGCATACTAGGTTAGTTCTAAATTTGAAAATATTTAATTGGATTGTTAATAACATTATAAGAAGAATTGACATGTTTGTGTATTCTTGGCAGATGTACTCATCTTGTGCCACAAACGTTTTGTTGGTTATACTCCTATTTGGGGTAGAGAGGAATCATTTACAAGTTTTATTCCACATAGAGTGAAATGCCAATGTTTTCCACGCCCCAAAAATTTTCTTCCACATACAGAACTGGCCACGCCCCAAAACCTTTCATAATCTAAGGGGTTTCCTTGGCCTCATAGGATACTACATAAAATTTGTGAATAAGTACAGGAAAATTTGGGCTCCATTAACAACATTACTTAAAAAGAATGCATTTACGATTGAGGTCGGGAACATGCTTTTTCCGCCTGTTTGTGTAATGAGTCGAGTTTGCTCGTTTGGAAAAGTTTTCTCTATCTCGTTAAACTTTGGCAAAATGGACCAAATTCTGTTACTTTAACTAATTTTTAAATAATCAGACAGGAATTTGACCACTTATTTGTCTCAACTTTTATGACAAATCTTTCTCTAATATAAGTTATGACTTTTTGGCTTTGCCAAGTTGTTCTAAATCCTTTTCATATGTGTGTAATGATTAATATATACCTTAGATTTATGAAACTCAGCTTGTTGAATGATAACCAACAAAATAAAAGACAATCAGGAAGAGACAATAATCTAGTATGTAAAAAAAATTATAAATTAATTCAGTATCTAATTTGACAATAATCTAAAAAATAGATTATTACTATTATTTAATGTATAAACAATTTTGCAAGATTCAGTGGCTGATTTTATATCATTTTTACAAGATTCTGAAATTATTTTTCAGATAAATCCATGAGAAACATTGTTCTTAATAAGAGTTGACCAAAAGCTTGCATTGAGGTTTAACTGGTCGTTCAAGTATAAGAAAACAAAAAGCTTCATGGTTTCTTTGTTATCAGTTGATCAAAAGCTTGTAGTGATGTCCAATTGACCATTTTGGTATAAGCAAATGAGACTCTAAAAGAACATGTAATAGCAAATATACGAAAAACACTGAAAAGTACATTTCTTGGATTGAGTTAGGAAGTCCCACAAGCGAATTTAGTGTCAGATGGAACCATACATAATTATTCATTAACAAATATTCTAGATGTGTGCAACCATCTATAGCATCAAATCAGTATAAAATCTACAAAGCCATGTAGCATTGTGCTCAAGAAAAGGTGAAATTCATTGAATAGTTTGATGTTATTAAATCCTTAGAAGTGTTTGAGAAATTGAATTCGGATAATCCACAGTGTTCTTCATTATTTTTGTCGACGTTTCGAGCCTAGACCAAGACTCATCATCAAGACTTGATATACAGAGGAGAAAAGCAAGAGATAAATAATGGTGAAGGAGGGTTGCTGAGTATAAGCCAACCTTCTTTGTATAATTAATCTTATTTTCTTTATTTAATAATAATGTCATGATATATTTATTTGTTTTAATGTATTTATGTTATTATAATTATTTATCTATTTATGTTATTATTATTATTCTTTATTGTTTATTAATTGCTTATATACTTTGATATATATGTATATACACTAATATATATATATATATATATTAATATAATACTAATTTTTATTTATTATTTATTAAATTTTTATTTTAATTTTTATATTTAAATTGTATATTATTGAAATCAATTTAAAAGCTTAAATATAAACTATATATAAAAATGTTTTTTATTTATGTTTTTATTATATTCAATTTTATTAATGTATTAATTTCAATTTAAATTTTTATTTTTATTATTAATTAATTAAGTGCAATTCATTATTTTATTTATTTGATGTTCTTATAAGTTTTTTGATTTTACTGTTCAATAATTGTATTAGTGTTTCATGATATTATTATTAATTTACATGATAATATATATCATGATATTATATTAATTTCATAAATAATAATATCATGATATATTTATTTGTTTGAATGTATTTATGTTATTATAATTATTTGTTTATTTATGAAATAAATAAATAACCTTCGCTGGAAAACAGGAAATGGAGTGCAGATACACCTATGGAAAGACCTAGATCCATTGGTTAAATTAACTAAAAAAAATGAATGATTCAAGGAGTTGGTTCAATGGATGGACAATATAGGATATAGAAGCCTCATTGATATCTTGTGTTGGGATCAACATGGCAAATGGATCAGTTAATTGGTATTTCCCTAATATTCCTCCAAATTTGTAGCATACTTGGGAATTTTTAATAAGAGCTCTGAAAGGAAGCTCTCTTGTAGTGAAAATGAGGTTGGACAAATGTTCTTGGTTAGGTAGTAAATTCAAATATTATTTTTTCCGGAAGGATACACTATTTTGATACACAAGTTCCCATGCCTACCTACTGATCATATTTTGGGAAGAATATGGAACAAAGACGAGATGTTGAAAATAAACCACTTCTGTTGGGAGTTGGTTCATGGGAAGGTGTTAATAACAAAATATTTGAATAAATGAAATATTATTGGTCCTTCTTGATGTGTCCTATGCCAAGAGTCAGGAGAGGATATTTTGCATCTCTTTTGATAATGCTCTTTTGCCTTGCAGGTATGGAAATTGGCACTTGACAAGATACTGGTTATCCCTAGCATCTTAGGGACTTAGGAAGAAATGTTTGACACTTAGAAGTAAAATTCACCATGAAAGAAAAAGCAAGTTTGGTTGTTATGAGAAGTTGGATGGCACTCCCAAAGTATTTATGTTGGACAATATGGATTGCCAAGAACCAAGCCATTTTCATTGATTTTAGGCCAAATGTAATTTCATCGGTGTCTAAAGAAATGTTGATGCTATTTGAAAACATCATTACCAGGGGATATGACACATTATATGATCTCTCCTTTGCTGAGAAAGAATGGTTGAAATTAGATTTCCTTGTATATCATGTTGGAAGTTTCAAACCTAAAAGATCCATTGGAAACCTGAATCTAATTTGGATAGATCCTGAAGAATTTTTGACTTGGAGGACAAACAAGAGACTTTATTCACTATTCTTTGATGGAGCGTCAAAAGGAAACCCAACGGTGGCAAGAGTGGGAGGGGTTATCTTTCTCCTTGATGAAGAAAGTGAGACCCAATTTTCCTGGGGACTATGGGACTCAATCAACAACCAGGTTGAATATTTAGAATTATGGAAAGGATTGGGGTTGGATCTCCCGAAAGGAAGTTGTCATTTTTTTTTTTTTTTTTAATGACTCAATGATTGTATTAAACCAAGTGATCAAAGTAGAAGGAAGCTCTGACCAAACCTTGACCCAACTTCTGCATTGAATTAAGCTTCTTTTGATAAAATTTGAGAAGGTAGAGCTATTTTATATTAAGATAAATCTCAATACGATGGAGGGCTCTTTAGCCAATCAAGGAGCTCTCTTGGAACAGGGGGTAATGAAATTTGATGATGGGGATTATTTAACCAAACCGATTCCATGAAAAGTGAATTCCAAATTCATGGCATTGAGGAGCTAATCATTGATCAACATAGAAAATTGTGGAAACAACAATCATTTCACTTGGACAACATAATTACCATTATGGTGGCATTAGTATTAAATATCCTCATGCAGCGGAGGCAGATTCTCATCCACGAAGGACGAAATCATATATCCATACGATCAATGGTTGTCATGCAATGTTGGAGTATGGGAAGGTGGAGACTTGATTATCAACTTCAGGAGGAAATAAGAGTAAGCAAGTTAGTTTTTACTCTATTTGAGATGTTGGAAATAAGCATGTGCTCCTCACCGTCAATCCATTCAGTACCAGAAATCTCTCTTCCCATGATGGCACAATATTTCCTTATGCGAACACCATATGGGAAGTTTTGCAACATTAAAGGAGTAGTCAAATGTCTTAAATGGAGGAGAATGGGTTTGAAAAAATACAAAGATCCAAACAACGTCCCTGTGGAACCAAATTAGAGAACCATAGAAAATATTCTCATAATAGAGAGAATAATTCATCTTGGGTGTTCATCATGGAAAGTAGTGGCAACAACAACAAGGGGAATAACAAAATGGAGTAGCAGGAGGGTGTCTTAGATTTTATGGCATCTTTACGCATTAAACTAACAGAAATGATCCTCTTGAAGACACACACACATCATAGGATGATAACCTCTAAATTAGGGATTTTGGAATACAATATGGAAAGGATTCAATTGGTAGTGGATATGTTGACTCTTCGAATGGACAAAATGGCACTAGTAGCAAATGGCCTAGCGGTTGTATAACATAGCAATATACTAGAAGGAATGGTGCATATGCAGGATAATCTCCAAGTGAAAGACAGAGATGGAGCCAGCATGAGCATGGAGAAGGCATCACCTCCTCAGCTTGAGATTGAAAATGATGAATAGCAGGTTACCTCTACAATAAGGAATATGTAGTAAGATCGATGTCTAAAATAGTTTACTATGTTTGAAAGTATATAGCAATTCCAAGTGTTTTCTGGAGATTATATAAGGAGAAATTGTTTAGAATATATGTATATAAACAAGTGTAAAATTTAACAAACATAAATGGAATTTTTGGAACACTAAAGAAGATTTATGGCTCAATATGTACCAGTTTATGGCTTGTATTCCAACATATTTTAATGGAAATATATACCAATCCTTTTTTTTAAATGGACAATTGTTGACAGGGAGATTAATTGTATTATGTGCATGCATAAAAGTGCTTATGAGTCCATTAAAAAAAATAAAAAAAAAAATAAAAAAAAAATAAAAAAACTCAAAGTATGCATAATATCTCTGTTATTTTATTTTATGTATATTAATTCATAATCCACTCAATAATACGTAATGATTATTATTGCATTTAACTATAAAATGCACCTATTCACCTCCAGAAACCCCAACCATCATAGCTAAGTCACGGTTGTGATTTAGGTGAGACTTGCTTCCTTTGTAGAAGATCGGAAATGCCAATGCTAAGCTATACAACAACATAAACCTCTATTGGCCCCAGAAGAAGAACCCTAGTCTCTATAAACAAATTTTCACCAAAAAAACCCATGTACCTTTGTGTTTCAACCAATATGCTACTATGCCTACAAGATTCACCATTCAAACCAATGTGCCTTCAAGATTCAACCAATATACTAATGTGCCTATGGGATTCACAATTCAAACCAATGTGCCTTCAGGATTCAACGAATATACCACTGTGCATATGGGCTTCACCATTCAAAAATATAATGTGGCTTCAAGACTCAACCAATATGACACTGCACTTACAAGCTTCACCATTCAAACCAATATGCCTTCAGGCTTCAACCAATATTCCATTACATATACAAGCTTCACCATTCAAAACCAATGTGCCTTCAAGCTTCAACTAGAACTAGTACATTAAGCTCCTTCAGGGTTGAACCAAGACCAATATGTTAATGCACCTTTGGCTACAATGAGAAACAATACATTAAGCACCTTCAGGCTTCACAAATAGAATGGTCAGTAGTTTGACACACCTTTTGGCACTGCACTAGTACACATATATGTGTGGGTATCCCTGGGCTAGGTTAAAGTCGATGCAAATTTGAAACTTTGGTTGATGAAAGTTTGGTATTTGATGCTAGTTTATAACTGTCCATGTGAACACATTATGTGACCCAGTTCTAGGGGTCTATAGTCAAACTTATGTTGACATCAGCATGATGTCACTAATTCCACATTGCACTCTCTAAGTGGTGCCACATGTCACTCAAATTATTCCCTATTTGCCAACGAAAATTTCTAAAACAACATGCCACATGGAACCTCATCATGTTGCCACATCATCATTGTAATGCCACATCATCATGTCCACATAATCACCATGAGAAAATATGATCTAGGTAGATATTGGTGGCCACTCATCTATTCCACTTGGACCCCCACCATTGTTTCTTTCACATTTTCATTTTCCTTATTTGTAGCATAATTTACTATTTTTGGCAATTTTTCGAGTCTTGAACTTCCAGAGCCGATTTGAGGCTCTAAACGACGTTTTTTGGGAAAAACAAGACCAACTTGGGTCTTTGGGTGTTTGACCTATTTTGGTCATTGAACATTTGTAGTCCTTGGATAGATCTTTCTATCAGTGTATTGTGCACGTCAATGAAGATCGTAAGCCAAAGTTACGACCACGGGAAGTTGATGTACAAATTTACCCAAACGGGGCCCATAGTTTGGCGCTTCATCTCCTAGGGTTAGGTTTTTGGATGTTTAGTGTTTTCCACTGTTTCTGAATACAAATAGGCCTTTGAGCCTCATTGTAACATTGTTCAGAGGCATGTAGATGCCACATCTCTTCTCAGATATAAGCTACCATTGCCCGAGCTAGTCTTATTTCCATTCTATTTGTAAGCATATTTCAGTATTTGATATAAATGAAATGAAGAGTTATTTCTATTGCATCTTTGTATTTATGGTTATATCTGTAATTTGTTGTGTTCCTGTTTAAATCTGGATCAGTGGTATCAGTGCGGTCTGCTCTTTTTCTATTAAATTTCTTTACATGTCCCCAATGAGGTTGGGATATAAGGACTTAGGGATCGATCTGGTTGAACCTTTGCAAGATCAACCTCGCAAATCCTGACGACCACCCATGGGGGAAGAAAAGAAAGATGAGGGGGTAGGAGATCCTATCAAAATATTGCTCGAGGAGGCCCTTGAAAAACAAAACAATGCAATGATGGATAACATTGCCCAGATCCTTCAACAATTACCCACCGACGGTGCATCCACATCCAACAGCCACTATGGAGGCTCCACTCCTTTTAAGGTACAGGTAAACTTTGACATTCCCATATTTTAGGGCCAAATAGATGCAGACGCCATAGATAAATGGTAAAATTTGCTAGAAGGATATTTTTCTTTTCATGATTTTTCCAGCCGAGAAAAGATTACTTTTTCTCTTCTCAAATTCGCCCCCCACGTCAAGGACTGGTGGGAAACCTACTCTGAGCAGAAGGATGAAAGTACGACCTTACTGTTTTCAGCCACACCCACTTGGAATTTGTTTTGGGATTCCATCAAGGAGTAGTACTACCCTGTTGGGAGCTATGAGGATAAATACATAAAGTGGACAACGTTGCAGCAGGGAAGGGACTAAGATGTGTGAGAGTTTACCAATGTTTTCATACCCTTCGCGCAAAGTTGGGTATTAATGATTCTAAGAAACATTTGGTACTCAAGTACCACAACTACCTATGCAAGTACATCCAGTAAGAGATGGATTTCCTGGATATCTTCTTGCTCAGCACAACTTATCAATACACCGTAGAGCAGAAGTTTAAACAGAAGAAGTGAGACTTTGGATCTGTGAATCCGAAGAAAGGGAAAGGTGCCCCCAAACTGCAAAAAAAATTACAAAGCGAAGGCGGGGTGGCCCATGACAACCGGCCAAAGCCGCAAGAAAATAAAAACACCACGAATCCGAAGAAGGACACAGGAAAATGGTGTGAGTTCCATAAGAGCTCTACTCACAACATAAGTGTCGGGTCAAACAGTCATTTGTGGCCGAGTTGAAGGCTTTGAAATTAGATGCATGTTCTGACTCTGAGTCAGAACCCAACAAGGGGAATGCCAAAGGGAAGCAGATTATCAATGTGGAGCCCCAAACCACTGTTGCCATCACAAAGATCAAGAAGGAGGAACCCGAAGATTCAGAGGAGGAGGAGCACCTCTTCCACTCCCAGATGTGGGTAAAGGGTTCCCCGCTGCAGTTCATTATCGACAGTGGGAGCCAAAAGAACCTTATTTCGGTAGAGGTTGTGAAGCAACTAGGCTTACTGACCACAACACATCCACAACCGTACACCATCGGGTGGCTTCACCAAGGACGGGATCTTTGCGTGAGACAACAATATCACCTTCCATACATTATCAAGCCCTTCACGGATGAGATATTATGTGATGTTTCTCCCCTTGATGTTTGTGATGTATTATTAGGCCAAACATACTTCTGAAAGAGACATGCTTTATATGAGTCAAGGCATCATGATTTTATTGTTACTTTGAGAAATATGTTGTACAGGATACCAGAGGTAGCATTGCCTACTGCGATCTCTTTGGTTACTGCAAAACAATGCAGTAAGCTCATTTACAAAACCGGGAAATTTGTTTTCCTGATGATACACCATCATGGAAAGAAGAATATTGTGGCTACGACCTCTAGATAGGGCCCCTCTGCACGAAAACAACAAATGGACAAGGTCATGGAGGAGTACAAGGACATCTTCATGTTACACAACATTTTGTCACTGTCCCTGTACTCCCCGTTCCTCGATCCTAGAGGACCTCTACAGTGACCCTCGTATGTTTCCCTACCATGAAGAACATGGCCCTACATCCCTCTTCATTTGTAGAACATTTCCCTCCTACATCATTTCCCAAGAATATTCCCTCAAACTTAGTTTTCAAGACCGACGTTGGTGCTCAGTTCCTGCCATGCACCAATTTCCAGAGTTTAAAACCAGGACTAGTGCCAAACAATGCAAATGAGCCATTCATCACCCACGTTAACCCTCTTTTGTTAAGTTTTTAAAAATGGAGTTGAATCTTCTAAGTCTAGAAGCTTCGTGAACTGAAGTTTGGTAAATGGTTGAACAAGATAGAGCTGAGAGGGATTGTTTGGGCTCCTTCCCCCTATTAAAATGGAACAAACCAAATGGGATAAGGCCTCTCTCACCATAATAGGATCCATTTCCCCTCTATCAAATCTATATAACCTCCTCATCTTACAACCTCAACTAGCTAATGAAAGGGCTGGAATTATATGCAAATCTTGATAGCCATATTAAGAACCTTAGCCTTCTAGTTTGTGTGTGAAGGGAGAATTAGCTTATAGTGTCTGGTTTGTAGTAAAAGGAAAGAGGCCTTGAACTTCCATTGTTTTGAGGGTGAATGATGAGATGTTTATTGTGGTGCTAGAACCCAGACACATCAAAGGGAACCTGTAACGTCAAGGCTTTGGTTGTCTTTCTCTTTGAAGTTTATATTAATAGAACTAATGGTTTATTTCCTATACCGTGTGTAATATTACATTTGATAGCTTAAAACTCCTTGACCTTTTAAGTAGATTGAATTCGATTTTATGCTATCACGTTTGTTGTTATTTCTTGCATGTTTGTTCTAGGTATTTGAACAAAAGGAACGAAAGGAAGTTGGAGCAAGGAAGGGAGATCAACATCAAGTGGATTAGCGCTATAAGAGGTAGGCCCTCTTATTTGATTCTAATATAAGGAATTTACATTAGATTTTTATTTTTATTTTATTTATTTTATTTTTTTGGCTAGACCCACTCTTGGGCTAGAGTAATCGTCTTTGTTGTAGAGAGGATGCTCCTACTCCACAAATTGGCGACTCCGCTGGGGGGATCCATCCCTCTCTTTGGATTGTTTACATTTCATGTTTTGTGTTGAATTTTTTCATATAACTCTTTCTTTTTAGTTTTCTGTAGCTTACATTGTTTGCTATCTAGATTCTTGAACTTAGAGTGACAGGTCTAGTTTTGATTTCTAAAATTTTTTACTTTTTCTTTGAATCCCTCAATCAGCGTTATTTATTTTCGGATAGTCGCACCGACCTGCATGATGTACCCTTGAACAGTCGCATTGTACCCCCTTATGGTGCTTGTTTTCAGTTAGACAGTCACACTGATTCTTGTAGGTTAAAATCATGGTTTCTCTTGAATCATTGACCGTGTGTCTTGTCCTCATAAATTTTGTTTCTTGGCTTGTTTGCATTTATTCTCCCTAACTAGAAAGCTTTGTTAGATTGATTTGTTCGCTTGATTGGTTTGAGTTTGCCTTACTTGATTTTTTGAGTTTTTGGATGGTTTGTCCCTAGGGCATATAGGTCATTGTCCATTTAGTTGTTTGTCTTCTCATCAAGTCAAGTTGTTGGTTAGCTGCTCCATGCATTTCATGATTTAGTCCTTATATTTCTTTGTTTTCAATTGAATAAGTGAAAATTTTTCTTTTGCTCTTCTCTTAATTGAACATCTCTTTTCCAGCATAGATTCCATTGCTTGTTTTATTTCGATTGAGTCTTTGCATACTTGGTTTGGAAGGAGTTCTCCTTATCATGCTTGGCATATGATTAATGTTGGTTGTTTGGAAATTTTCATCGAAATGTTTATGTGAAGGATTCATTTTATCATTCCATTGAAAAATGCATCATTCTAGTTTGTTAAATTGATATGTTGCATTAAGTAGCATCATTGAAAGCTAGAATTGCATCGTCATGAGAATTTGAAATGAAATGAAAATCTTTTACTGTTGAAAGGACTAGTTGAAGTGTATTTGATAGAAAGGATAGGAAGTGAAATAATTTTCATTATTTTTCTTTGAGGAGCAAATTAGTGAAGAGTCATCTTACTTTCAGTTGCTTGTTTGTTGCATTGATTGTTTTCTCTACTTTCAATTAGTGTAAACATTCATCGAAATGAAAGGGTTTTGTCTCATATATATGCATATAAGAGTTTTTCAAATGACATCGATAAGGCCTGAAAGCTGAGACTTAATTTTAAGATAAACCTTTAAAATGTATTCAATTAACCTAAGGTGCATTTGAAACTAAACGCTCACATTTAGAAGTCTAGGCTAGAGACATGTTTCAGCGTCTTTAAACCTAGTAGCTATCATTTGCTTTGGCACTAGACATCACTAGTACAAACTTATGCTCCTTGTACTGTCACGTATATAAAGGGAGACCCCACTAGATTCGCAATCCTTTATCCATAGGAAGCCGAGTCTGCGACCATGTAAACGTGATACACTGAACACAACATTTGGGGAGATTGTCTACCCATACTTCTCGATTTGTTGGGAGGTATTCTACAGTTCATGGTTACCTAGTAATCCTTTTGCCTAGATTATCTTAAGTAGTCATTTTGGTCTTTTTTTACTCTTTAACTTTAAAATATCATCGAGCACTTGTCCTTTCAAGCTTGTTCAAATCGAAAGTGACTAGAGTCATATTTTCCTTTTCTCGACTCTTAAAACATGAAAAGGCACTAGTCTGTTTCAGTGCCTTAAAATATTTTTTTTCCCGCGATCACATCATATTCTTGATAGTCTTTTTCTGGACCATATCATGAGTATACCTTTAATATATTTTAAAGGAGCCTTGAAATTAATCACTTTTCTCTTTTTGCTTGAGACAAATTCATCGTGGCTGAACCATCAGGTTCACTTAGTTCCTCTTCCACTTCTCCATCTGAAAGATCATCTGAGGAGCCTCTCCCTTAACTCTCGCAGTCACTCGAGGATCAAGGTGTTGAACTTGGAATTGTTCTGAGTATTCAACCTTTTCCATCTCTTCCTCCTCCATCAGATACTAGGTCAGCTTATGAATCTAGCTCAGAATCTCTGGATAATCTTGTCCAGACTTCGAAGAGTCCACCAACTCCTGAAGATAAGCAAGGGCTAGTTGTTTACCCTTTGAATCCTTTGTTTCATCCTATTGTGATATCACTGCAATTTCCATACAGTCTGACGATCGACCTGGTATTCCTTTGGAATTATCTCCTCGAACATATTTGGTTTTCTGTCGTCGTTTGTTTCCACCCATGGAATCAGAAGGCAAGATCCCAGTCTCCTCTTCGGGTCACTCAAAGGTTTCTGCTACACTCACTCTTCATGTAGTAGATGAGCAAGGATATCCTTTCCCTCCAGAAGGTTTCCCTTATACGAGAAGCATTCTAACTAGCGTCTACCCTGAGTATAGCGAGCCTTTATTTCCACACGGTTATTCCTCTCTAGCTCAGTTGGCTTCAGGCACTCCTAGTGCCTCATCATTATATCACAACCCTGTGTGGTCTTCAGGTGCTATGCCTATCTCAGATCCATTCGTTCAAAACTTGACCTCTCAACTGATTGTGCAAACTACAGTCACTTCATTTCTGGTGCAACCTACCATTCCAACTCCACTTGTTTCATCATTTCAACCGACAATCTCAAGTCAAGTCTTGGTAAGTTCTTCTACCCCTAAGGTGAGTGAACAAACTATGCCACTACTTGGGGGGAAAGATCAAAATATCTCCATGATTTCTGGCACAACCAATGTGAGTGACTCACAAACTCACATGGTTGGAATGAATCAGCTCTCTTACGGTGCTATTCTGAACCCTGCTGGTCCGTCCAGATCAAGTAACGTCCAATACCAGTAGCCATATGTGGCTTAGGTTCCATTCCAACCTCCTTATGTTCCATATGGTTCACAAGCAATGGTAAACGCACCTTACATTCCTCAAGTTGGATCTTATGTTCAGCCTAGTCCATCCACTGTGACTGGTGGATATGGCCAAATCCAATTCGGGAACTTTCAAGGTGTCACCCCGAGAACTGTCCAGATACCCTTGTAGTAGCAGGGGAAACCTTCGCAGCATCAAGGGAAATCCTTGCAATAGCAAAGACAAGTAATGCAGCAGCAAGGACAATTGCAATAAACGCAGGGGCAACCTTTGCAATAGTCACATAAAACTTTGTAGTCATAGATGCAATTTGTTCACCAATCCTCCCAACCTATGCCCTCGCAAGGTCAACCTCTACAGCTGCATGCACAACCTTTACAGTATCAAAGCCATCCTTTGCAGCAAGAAGGTCAACACGGGCAGTAGCAACCCTTGTATTCATATCAACAAGGTCAACCTTTGCAAGGTCAAGGTAAAGTCCTGCAGTAGTAGGCTCAAAACCCTTATGTCTAAGAGAAACATGTTCAAAATCCTTATGTATAGGGGTAGCAAGTTCAAAATCCTTATGTCCAAGGGCAGCAGGTGCAAAATCCACATGTCCAGGGTTAGCAGTTTCAAAATCCTTATGTCCAAGGTCAACAGGCTCAACAACCTTGTAACCTGTATGTTGATTATTAGCAGCCTATGGCAAGACAGTATCAAGGCTACCCAGGACAAAATCCTCCCTACGGGAAAGTTAACCTATAGTGGGGGAAAAAACAGATGCCATATGGACAAAATCCTCCACTCTGGGGGCAAAATCCTTACCAACAAGGATGGGTTCCACAATTAGGGCCTACTCAGAGGCCCCAAATGCCTTTTAATACATAATTGCCATTCTTGGCCATGTTGGAACTCCCTGATGTGTTAAGGCTTACCAATGATCCTATCCTTCATTCGCCTTACTAGCCTCCAATTCCAACAAATGTTCTAAGTGATTGCCTGAAATTTAAGGGGAAAGCGAAGGAGCATCCACAATCCCACGTGATAAAATATCACCTTTTGTGCTCCTCCAATTTGTACGTTGGTAATTCTATCCATTTACGATTTTTTCAAAGAACTCTCATCGGGGATGTCATGAAATGGTACATCGAATTGCCTCAAGGTACCTAAAGTGACTTCAACACTCTCGCTATGGATTTCCTCATTCATTTCTAGCTATCGGTTCGCTATGAAACTGGAACTTATCTACTTACATCACTTAATCAAGACACTGCGACCCATATCTTTGAACACATCCATGAATGGAGACGTCAGTGTCGATTGATCAAGTTTGAAATTTTTGATCAGTTGCTGACAGAATGGCGCACCAAATCATTCGTCGGCCCAATTGCTAGGGAAATAGCTATGGGTGGGTGTGTTACAGAGGAGAAAGTCGTCACTCGTGTCCAATATTTGGACCTAGTATACTCGTAATATGGCACTTTATATGAGATGTTACCCAATGCTCTGAGACCATCATATGATCTAATAACATTGAAGTCTCCATCTGCACAACCTGTTGATGGAGTGATTGGTTTCATGTCTCAGACCCCCATGAAATCTTCTTCCATATAGAAAGCGGTCTCGAACACTAGTTCCAATGATCCCTCTCGAAATTCACCTAGTCCTGGTAAAACCTCTAAGGTTCACGTTGTTCAATCTACCATAACAGACAAATCCTCTAAGGTTAAAAAGAAGGGCAAAGGCAAGTCCCAAGCCGATGCCCTGAAATAAGGCCCTCTTAAGTCATTTGCTGGCGATGCTTCTCAAAGAAATCCCAAGTATCAATGCCTCGTCTTTGAGGAGGATCACTACACTAAAGATTGTCCCTGACGATCTAAAGTTAGTTGCTCACTGAAAGGGACCCCGACTATCTTGAAATAACCCTTTCCATTCTAGCAGACCCAAATGGTAGACCAACCTCAGTCTTCCACTTCCATATGTTCCCAAGTGTTCGTGATTAATACGCCTATAAATATGGCTACCAAATCAAAAGATTATCAAACACCTACTCCAACAGCAGGGAAAGAGAAAGAAGGTACCCCTTCCTCCTCTATCTCGTCTACCTCTAGTCCTCTCCATATAGAGTGACCTAATCCTGATTCCGCTATTTGACCACCCTCTCGGGGTATGCTGCAAAAGTCCTCGTATAATCCAAACGCTCAAGCCGCTCAACATTATAACATTGCTAAGGATTTGGCTCAAGTGCCATCAACTATGTCTACTCTCGAGGTCCTTCAAAGTTGTCCTTATCAGTAGAAAGTATTGTTGTCAGCTATTGGAGGTATTGATCCATCTGATTCCAATCTCATTTACTTTGATTTGGAAAACCATGTTTTGCGGTTACCTAATCAGATTGCCTTTCTCATTTAGGTGATGTTTAATGAGAAGACAATTCACAAGACCGTCATTGATGAAGGTGCCTCCACCTACCTCATGTTTGTGTCTTGTTGGAACGAAATTGGTTCTCTTGCCTTGAAACAATCACCTAACACGTTGGTAGCCTTTGATGGATGTGATTCTTGACCATTTGGTGTCCTTCCTAATCTTTCCATTACCTTGGAAGGCAAGATAGTCAATGTCGAGGTAGAAATTGTTGATGAAAATCTTAACTATAATCTTATACTCAAGTGGAGTTGGACCTATGCTATGCATACTATAGCCTCCTCTATGTTCCATGTGCTCTGATTTCATCATCAAGGGAAGATCTTCACGATTGACCGGTTGTCTTTCTTTACTTCTTCATCCTCGAATGACAATGTTCCTTACGTGAAGCATACTGGTGCTCCTTATGAGAGTGCGGGGGATTGACTTTTCAAATACCCCAACTTGATGGGTATTTTTCCTCTCCCACCTCTACATGTTGCCTCAGTCAACATGCTCTCGGTCAAGTTTGATGCTTGGGTCATTCCACTCCTGATCTTGTTTATACATGGGGTGATTTCATGCCATTAAGCCCTACCGAGATCAATTATGTGGAGATTGTTTCGGCTTCAGCTTAGGTACCTACTGATCATATTGCTTCGAGTACATCTCTTGACACGTATTCTCAATCCTTGTGGCTTGGTTCTTCGAATTCTCCTGATACCTTAACAAAGACTTTTCCTTCTGACAAAAGTGTCATGGAAATTATGTCTCTAGAGGAAGCACCATGGAATGATAGTCATCATTATTCCTTGTTCTTGCCTGGTCCGACGGCCATGTCTACTTGTCTTGAGAAGTTATCTTCTTGTTTCCCAACCCATGAAGTTTGGTCGGAAGGGAACATGGGTAATATTACCCAAACGATGCCTATTGACATTTCTGTTAAGCCTGGTATCATTGAAAATGTTCATATTGGGTGACTTGTTCTCCTAATGAGATCAAGCTCTATACTCGTCTTTTACAATAGTTTCGAGAAGTTTTTTCTTGGTTGTATGAATAAATTCCCGGCATTGACCCAAGTATAGTCATGCACAAAATTCGTACTTATCCTAACACGGAGCCCGTTCATCAATGACTTCATCTAGTGCACCCTAGAAAAGCGGTCGCCATTAAAGGGGAAGTTGATAAACTTCTTAAACCTGGATTTATTTATCCTATCCCTCTGACAGATTGGGTGTCCAATATCATACCGTTGAATAAGAAACAAGGCACCATTCGAGTCTGTGTTGATTACCGTGACCTTACTCATGCCTGTATAATTATTCCACTCCTTTTATAGACTAGATCAACGATGAATGTGTTGGGAGTGAGATATTTTCCTTTGTGGACGGTTTTTCTGGTTATAACCAGATAAACATTACACCGGGTGACCAAGATAAGACCACCTTTATCTGTCCATGGGGGACTTTTGCCTAGGGCTACTTTTCAACGAGCGATGTCCTATGCTTTCCATGACTTTGAAAACATTGTTCAGCCTTATCTGGATGATATTCTTGCTCATTCACGTAAGTGCCATGACCATCCCCATCATCTTCAACAAATATTTCTTTGTTGCAGACACTATAACATTCGGTTGACTACGCAAAAGTGTGTCTTCTGCGTCGAATTCGGATGACTCCTTGGTTTTGTTGTTTCGAAAGATGGAATTCGTCTTGATCCTGTCATAGTTGAGGCTATTGTTAATCTACCCCCTCCCTCTTCGTTGCATCAGTTACAGAGTCTACAAGGGAAAGCGAATTTCCTTCGTCTCTTTGTGCCTAACTATGATGAGCTAGCTTTAGGGTTCATCCAATTTCTTAAGCAAGGAACTTCATTCATTTGGGATGAGGCTGCCCAAAAGTCTTTTGATGACTTGATAGTTGTCCTCATTTATGCTTCTTTGTTGCATCCTCTGAACTATCATCACAATTATTTCCTCTATCTAGTTGCAGCATCTAGCACTATTTCCATGGTGTTCGTACAAGACGATGATGAAGGTCATGAAAATGTCATTTATTACCTTAGCTGCAACCTCCTCAATACTAAAACCCGTTATGCTCATGTTGAGAAGTTGGCTTTCGTTGCTGTTCAGGTTGTTCAACACTTTCGGCATTATATTCTCCTCCGCACTACAACTGTGATTTCCGAGTGTAACCCCATGACTTACATTCTGACTCGTCAGTTACTTGGGGGGAAATATTCCAAGTGGATTATTGTCCTCCAGGAATTTGATTTGGTGTTCACTACTATCAAATCAAAGAAATCACTTGTATTTTCTGAGTTGATTTGCTCTCTTCCCTTTTCTTCTCTTCCTACTGGTGCCGATGAGCAGCTCCCTGATGAGACTCTCTTTCTAATTAGCACTCTCGATCCTTGGTACAATGATATCAACATGTATCTCCAGACTTCTACCTTTTGGTCCACGTTGTCCAAGGATGATCGTTGACGCATCCGACATCAATCCCAACCTTAGCGCATCATTGGGGATACTTTATACCATGTTGGTGTTGATTCAATTCTTTGCCAGTGTTTAACTCTTGATGGGGCTGAAAGAGTCTTGAAGGACTACCATTCTAGCGCATGTCATGGTCATCTGTCTGGCTATGCCACTGCTCAAAAGATCCTCTGCACTGGCTATTTCTGGCCCTCTATCTTTAAGGATTGTATTCTTGTTGTTCGCAAATGCCACGAGTTCCATATTTATCAGCGCAAAATGTGTGCCCCACATGCTCACCTTCACCCCGTTATTACCGTTGGTCCCTTTGCCAAATGGGGCATTGATTTTATTACATGTAACCCTCATTCGGTCAGGGGCATGGTTATATTATCATTTCCGTGGATTGCTCCGAAGCGATGCCTACATATTCAGCTGATGGTAAAACGATGATGCAATTTATATTCAATCATGTGATTTCCATATTTGGAGTGCCTCAATCCATTGTCATTGACCATGGCTCCCATTTTCGTGATTACATGATGGTTGGGCTGACTTCTACATTAGGCTTGCATCACGATGGCTCAACCCCTTATTACCCTCAGGCCAACGGCCAAGTTGAAGTTGTAAACAGAGTGTTAGTTACTATGTTTCAGTGCACTATTGGGATGAACAAATCCAATTTGCATCTCATGATATTTTCAGCTCTTTGGGCCTACCGAACCTCAACTAAATATGCAACTGGATCCACCCCTTTCTAGCTAGTCTACATTCTGGAAGCTACCTTACCGATTGAATGTGAAATTCCCTCACTCAAACTAGTTGTTGAATTACTCCCTGATACCTTACCTCAAAAAGAGCGTCTCTTATATTTGGAATGATTGGATGAAACTTGTCATCTCACTGCTTTAGTCATTGAAGCACAGAAAAAACAAGTTAAGTCCCATTTTGATCACTTGGTCTCTCCTCATGCTTTCTCTAAGGGTGATATGGTATTGCTATATGACCAAGCTAATGATAAGCTGGGGGTAGGAAAATTCGAACCCATGTGGCATGGGCCCTATATTGTCAAGCGTGTTTTACAAAAAAGGGCCTATGAGTTGATTGATTATGAGGGAAACCCCTTGGACAAGCCCCGCAATGGGCTATATCTCAAAAATTATTATGCGTGAGTCATCTTGCATGGTTACTTTTTTACATAAGTGTGTTATTAATTTTTGTGCAGTTTGGTTTGGTGTGTTTTTCAAGCAACTTTCCTGCTTATTATGTCTTCACCTACTTTGCATATGTCTGTGACTCCTTACATCGATTTCACTGATGGTGTTTTCTGTAGTACCCAGAATCTATCATCTGCGACATGGGCTATTTTTGACCCTCATGGTGAGTTGATTGATCTTAAAGGTATTTGTTTAGGTCAAACAACTAATAACATTACTGAATATAGCACAGTTATTGAACTCTTGTTAGAAGCCATTGCTCTCGACATTCGAGAAATGGTTGTTAACCTTGATTCGCAACTTGTTGTTCTTTAGCGTAATGGGCAATATTCTATCAAAAACCCTCAAATATTGAGAATGTATTTGTGTATTCATCTATTGGAAATAAATTTTGATTATATCATATATCATCACATTCCTAGGCATATGAATACATTAATAGATGCATTCACTAATTATGTGTTAGACAGACATTTATGCAATATGTAATGTTTGAGTGTCATACATCAAAACCAAAAAAATAATATATGTGTTCCAAGTACATCCGTGGCTCGCAAGCCTAAAAAATGTAAATGCTAAAACTATGGACTACTTGATATTGTACTCATGATATAACGTTACTGCTCGTACTATGCAAGCCAGTAATCAGCGGATCCAATCTAACACTCCCACTATGTGCCACTGATAACGGCGTGGAATGTCCTCCATTTGGGCATACTCTGGGATGCCTTTGGTTAGGTTATCGAAATTTCATGCAATCTCCTCCTCATTGTCGACTCCTTCCTGATAAGGAGAGATATCAAATTGTCGAGCAATGCGTCTAACAATCAGGTAAATCCCCACTAGTCGCTTTGGTCCCACATCTACAATTACAAAATCAAAGTGTCATGAATGCATATATTTAAAAAAAATAAAAAAAATAAAAGACAAAAAAATTGTTTTGCTCACCTCCATCATCAAAATCCTCCCCCTCTGGGAGCGGCATGTCAAGATCGTCGCAGAAGTCAGTCCTGCTATATGGCCAATCCTCCACTACAGTCAGCTGACGCCTCAACCATGCAAAGAAAGCGGGCTTGTATGACATGTGTTGGCCCCCTCTAGTTTTGGGCATCCATTCACTCCATCAGACCATTCGTGGATCTCGTGGCAGTGGGGGATTTACCTCAGCCAGCTGATAGTGGAATAGTGGGATCTGTTCCAAGAAGAAAGTCCCTAGAATGAAACCATATCCAAATTTCCTCAGGTTGTCTGCCTTGTAGTTAGATAATTGGTGTTTCATGCTCACTTTCATGGCTTCCGCCTAGTTGAAGACAATGGGCATTGTGCAGTCTATGGCATACTGGAACTTAGATTTGTTGGACTCATCTAATGATTGAGGCCCAGCAACTCTGTTAATGGTCAAGAGAAACACCTTCAGTACAAGGTTGCATATGGTCATGATGTCGACCTTGCCGCTTTTGATTTCAAAGCTTCTAGACAATGTTCTGCAAGGAGGGTGTTCACACTTTCACCAATGGGCCTGCCTCCATGCAATTGGACTGGCTCCCCTCTGCAGGATAGTCCAGTAATGAAGTAGATGTTTGAAGTCTCTAGCTCTAGCTCTTGATCACGGATCACAAATACCTCTTGTCCAACATCCCACAGACTCATCAAGTATTGTAGTAGCTCAAGTTGAGCCCGAAGGCCCAGTGTAAGAAAGAATTTGAGGAGCCCATAGTTCCTCAATGCATCTAGATAGTTTCGATTTTCTAATGTCAATGAATCAATTCCTTTTTCCCCGTGTTATTTCCACTCAATCACCATCTTTCTTGTTGTGATTTTCCTACAAACACCATGCATTCAACCTAACATAAGTTTTTGCAACATGAATTTTGGATTCAAAGCGAAAAAATTGGGCAGAAATTTAAAATTCTTCAGTCTTTGTGCCAGTGCGACTATTTTAAAAATAGTAGTGTCGATAGCGTGAGTGCCCGAGTTATAAACCCTCGATCGACGTGATCCCCAGCCGACCAAGGGAGATTGTTTTTTGCAAAATATCCCTCAAAAACTTGAAAAAATAGTTAAATGCATAAAAAAATAGGTATGAATGCAAAGCTTAGGGCCTCAGCTCTTACTTGCAATAAACAGTTCGTTGATCAGTCTCCTGGATCTGTTGCAATCCGCTCCTAAATATTTAGGGCACAAGTGGGTAAAAATTGCTCCAAATGAGGTAAAACAGGTAAATGGTAAAAAATGTTTCACTTTTTCCCTTTTTATAAAATTTTCATCATGTTTTAGGGTTTTACAAGCATTTTTTTTCCATTTTACCTTAGAAATGGATAATACATTTACTTCTTGTGCAACGACAGGTGATGGCTTATTGTTGGTGCTGTGAAACTAGAGTCATGTTTAAGCTCTTTTCTAGACTCGTAAAAAAAACTGAAATGAAAAGATTGCCGAGTATTTTTTCCTTTTTGACTCGTTAAAGAAAATAAAAATAGGGAGTCTGCTTTAAGCTCTTTTCTGACTCTTAAAACACAAAAATATTTCCAAGATCTTGTCATTTTGACCTCGTAAAATGGTTCTGAAACATCATTTACCTAGTATACGTTTACCCCTTTTTTGGGCTAGGATAAACTATTTATGAAAAAGGTACTCCTTGGCTGACATGGTCAAGAGGTTCTCTTGAGTATTGTTTTCTACCTTTTCAGGCTCGAGAGACAACTTTACGAAAAGGGACCTTTTGGAGTTTTATTTTCCGTGTCTTTTTCAAACTCTCTAAACATGAAAAAGATACCAAGTTTTCCCTTTGTTGAACTTGTTAAACTTTAAATCACATCAGATTCATCACCATGATGGACACGAACTCCTCCTTCCTAGGGCTCGTTAATCTTATTAGGTCAGATCTATCCGAAGGATGGATTTATAATGCAAGCATATATTATCCCCTTCAAGCTTGCGATAAAAAATTATTGGGGTACCTCCATAAATGGTGGGGAAAATGGGAAATTTTTACTAGTCGTGTCAGCATCTTGTCACTCTTGAACATGAAACTCTTTTGCTTCATGTTGGGTTGGGATACCCCCGCTTCATCATTGAACTTCCTAGGTTTGGGCTGCCATTTTTTGCCTTTCCATTTGATCTCTACCACGTCATCATGACCTCTGATCTTATGGATGCAAAAATTGCCAAACTTTGGGGTCGTGCCCCGATATGTTCAAGAGTTAATCCTTCTGTAATTTACACTCATTCTTCTTCTTAGTATCATCTCATAATCATTGCATCCTTGTCTCGTGTTGATGATGTGGGATACATCATGGCCCTCCTTCGACGAGGTCACTTCCTATCGACTTCAACTCATTATCTGGGAGGTTGGTCGAGAGACTCCCTTCCAGTACCTTAGAGTTTGCATGCCCTAATGGAAATTTCTTCTCACTCGACAATAAGTTTTCATTATTGGCTTTCGATTGAGTGACTTCACGGGTGTTCGACTTCAATTCCTTATTCACACTCCATGAATTGTGTTGTTGGTACCTTGAGAGCCATTTTCATTGTTGGTGGTTTCTCTCGCACTTGTTAATAGTTCACATCATTGACTGGTAATCAAGCGATTTTCTAGCATGTTCAACATTAACACATCTATTTGCATGCTATAATTTGTACTTTGATAGGATTGTGTTGGAGCGCAAGACCCTGGGCTCAAATTACTCAAGTCTAGGTTACAGACCAATGTGACATGATCATGCTTACATACATGTCTCTTTCAAATGGATGGACGTGACCATACCATGAGTCTGTTATATGTTATCCTTCTCATTATTGGATGGCTGCAACCATACCTTAGGTTTGATATGATCCTTCTTACTGAATGGTTGCACCCATACGTTTGATCCATTTGCATGATCTTCTTCTAGATGGCTGCATCCATACCACAATTCATGTATGAGAGGTTTCAGTGATGTATATGTATCTATGCTTGCTTACAGGTTTTCCAGTGGCAGTCTCTAGTTCTATGCATCTACTCATAAAGCATGTCACCCCTCACTCTTGTCTGGCCTTCATGCTTTAGGGGGCATATGTTACACATCATTTTTTCACTGTCCCTATACTCCTCGCTCCTTGATCCTAGAGGACCTCTACAATGACCCTCATATGTTTCCCTACCATGAATAACATGTCCGTACATCCCTCTTCATCTATAGAACATTTCCGTCTTACACCATTTCCTAAGAATATTCCTTCAAACTCAGTTTTCAAGACCGGCACTAGTGCTCAGTACCTTCCCTGTGCTGATTTGTAGAGTTTAAAACTAGGACTAATGTTGAATGGTGCAAATGAGACATTCATCACCTGTGCCGACCCTCTTTTGGAAAGTTTTTAAAAATGGAGTCGAAGCTTCTAGGTCTAGAAGCTTCGTGAACAGAAGTCTGGTAAATGGTTGAGAAAGATAGAGCCAAGAGGGACTATTTGGGCTGCTTTCCCCTATTAAAATGGAACAAACTAAATGGGATAAGGCCTCTCCCACCATAAGAGGATCCATTTCCCCTCTATCAAAGCTATATCAACTCCTCATTTTACAACCTAGCTAGCTAATGAAAGGGCTGGAATTATCTGCAAATCTTGATAGCCATCTTGAGAACCTTAGCCTTCTAGTTTGTGTGTAAAGGGAGAATTAGTTTATAGTGTTTGGTTTGGAGTAAAAGGAAAGAGGCCTTGAAATTCCATTTTTTTAGGGTGAATCATGAGATGTGTATAGTGGTGTTGAAACCTAGATATGCCAAAGGGAACCTACAACGTCAAGGCTCCGGTTGTATTTCTCTTTGAAGTTTACATTAATACAACTAATGGTTTATTTCCTATATCATGTGTAATATTACATTTGATAGCTTAAAACTCCTTGACCTTTTAAGTAGATTGAATTCGATTTTATGCTATCACGTTTGCTATTGTTTCTTGCATTTTTGTTCCAGGTATTTGAATGAAAGGAATGAAAAGAAGCTGGAGCAAGGAAGCGAGATCAACATCAAGTGGATTAGTGCTATAAAAAGTAGGCCCTCTTATTCGATTCTAATCTAAGTAAATTTACATTAGATTTTTTGTTTGCGGCTAGACCCACTGGTGGGTAGGTTTTCACCTCGTACAGAAATTACCTACATACAAATTTTAAAACACATAAAATAAACAATGTGAGAGCATAACACATAAAATACATATACACAGAGATTTTCCCCTAGATCCCAAAACCAGGACTACCAGCCTGATTTTTCATTATGTTCCTTTCAATGTTACAATACATATTTATACATGCCGAAGCATCCAATACCATGGACCGAAAACCATCGCGTCCAAAACCATGGACCGAAGACCATCGCGTCCAAAACCATGTGCAAAAATAATCCATAAAACCATAGGTAGGTCCGCCCAACCTAACATAGTGTCTAAAACCAAAATATATAGTGGGGTATCTCATACCCCTCAAACCCCTTGTAACTGCCCCTGATACGTAATCGGTGCAATGAAGGGGGGGCTCCACCACCCTCCTAACCCCTTGATTAACTACGTGGGCTAGTCGTGGAAAGAATATAACACAACCCAACATTCTCCCACTTGTTGTTTTCTTTCCACAGGGGGGCATAAGAGAAATTAGTCATTTATCCAAACCTGCAATGCCCATTGTTTCTCTACACCAAGAGAACTTTTAGAGCTCACATATTTTTTCAATGGATTGGCAGTATTCTTCAAAGTTTCCACCTTTACCAGCAACACCTTTTTGTCTTCTATCATATCCCTCACAAAGTGATACTGAACATCAATTTTCTTTGTCTTCGAATGATATGCAGGGTTCTTTGTGAAGAAAATTGCACTTTGGTTGTCACAGTCTATCCTTATAGCTCCCTGTACTAACCCCATACTTGAACACAATCTCTGCAACCAAACTGCTTCCTTGCTTGCATGAGTGGCTGCCATGTATCTGCCTCTGTAGTTGATAGTGCCACTACAGATTGTTTCTTACTCATCCAACTGACTGCACCTCCAAATAGGTTAAACACTTACCCACTTGTAGAT
>APFE031368482.1:13575-35888 GCA_000404065.3 Pinus taeda
ATAAAAGTTAAAAAGGCATGAGTTCACTCTTAAAAACTCACCTTGGGTCACTTCTGGAAACTTCTAGAAGGAATATTATGCTGGAAAGTCTGCTACACCTTGGTTCATCCATTCCATAACTAAGGGAGCTAACTCCATGATATGAGGTGCTTATCCCATTGAAGGAGGAACTTATCCCTTCAATGGTGGACCTGCAACTTCCTCCATTTGCACTATAAATTCAGGAAATGGGCTGGTTGTAAGGGGGGTTGAAAGCTGAAGATTCTTGAGGGTAGATGCTGCTAGAAATTAGACTTCCTGTTTGAGCTTGTGAGAGGAGAGATCACATACCTTTCATTTCATTTGGGAAGTGAGTGAGGCTTGTCAAAGTAGAGGAGACTCCTGCTGGACCCTGGAAAGAGCTTGTGCACATCAAGGCAAAGGTTGTAAGGTTCTTTTATTCATAAATTTAATACAATCAAGTTTGTTTTTCTCAATGAACTATCTCTAATGGTTTATTTTATGAGCTCCTTGATCTTCATAATGAACATGTTTTATTATAATATCTTTGCAGGTGTTCTCTGATGTGTGTTTGTTTGTGTATGCAGGTTATTAAAGAGGAATTGCTTGAAGCTGTTGAAACCAAGTTGCCACAAACAAGCGTTGGACCAAGGTAGGGTCTGTTACACCTCTTAGTTTTCATTTATGAATTGAAACATGTTTAGAGAAAAGTAGATTTGTTTGTGCTCCTTGTTGCTAGATATCATTTGATACTAGGGAGATCGGTCTTGTCCGCAAGAATGATTTATCCAGTCAATATCCAACATGTTCACCTTCAGGACACTCATAGGACTTGTGCCCCCACTTGTGGCACTTGTAACACTAGATGGCAACTCCTCTACCTCTGCCACTACCCCTTCCGTGTTGGTATGGCCTTCCTCCCCTAGTGCTACTTTCCTTTTCTGTTGTTCCTGAAGTCTTTGAACTATTGCCTTCTTCACTGTGGTTGGAAATTTTGCCTCTACCAAAGGATTGTCCTTTCCCTCTGCCAGATCCATGTCCTCTTCTGGCATTCTGTCTCCTAGTAATCTTTTCTTCTGCCTTTAAGGCACTCTAGTATGCTTCCTCTATGGTTTTTGGGGAAAGAATACTTATCTCATCTAATATCTCCAACCTTAGGCCATTCAAAAACCTTGTTGTCTTTTCGGGGGTGTCTTCAATGTAACCTACTCTTAGATTCACCCAATAAAATTATTTGGTATATTCTTCCACCATCATTCCTCTCTGCTTCAAATTCTGCACCTGCCGATATAGAGAAATCTGGTAATCTTTAGGAAAAAACTTACCCTTCATCTTGGCGACCATTCTGGTCCACTTTTTAATAAGTAACTTATTTGATCTTCTCCTCTCTGCTTGGACACTGCCCCACCACAAGGCTACATGTCCTTTTAACTTGGTGGCAGTGAATTTAACTTTCCTATCTTCGTTGATCTCCTCACATTCAAAGTATTTGTCTAACTCACTAATCCAGTCCAACAGCACTTATGTGGACAAACTACCATCATATTTTGAAATCTCAAGCTTTGGCTTACTACTAGCCAATAAAACTGACTTTAACAACCTGATTTCAGGTCCTTCCTCATCTGATCCATCTGTCATAGCTGCAGCTTCTTCCTCACTATCATATCCTCCATCCGGATCCCTTCTCATTCCTTCTTCTACCGCTGCCAAACGGGCATTCAGGATCCTAATCTCCTCTCTCAATCCTTCATCTGCTACTCTTTGAATAGATCTTCCATGACCTCGTCTTCCAACTTCCATTTATAAAAAAAAAAAACTTAATCATGCTCTGATACCAAAATGATGGGACCAGCCCTATTGTACCCCGTCAATTATTAAACATGTGATTTGTGATAATATCCAGCAGTTGATTTGCATTATTGTGTGATTAATTGTTTGGTATCAACTCTTAATTGTGAGGGGGACACCTATCCCAACCTCGGGCTCTGCTCTCCTACCTTTACACTACACTCCCAAAAAACCCTAATCCCTCATTTGGTCACTGTGCCCGACATTTCTCTGTTCTGTCGAGAGGGTTTGCTGCTCTGGTTTCATTTGCAGTTGGTGAGGGTTTGATGGCTCTCTATTTGCACACCTTGGTCACGAATCCTGCTCTTGTAGCCGAGGATTCTAGTTATATGTTAGCTCTGGTTGCAGTCCTCTGTTCGCCAGTTCCCTCAAGGGTTTTGAAGCTTGGGTCTGTGGATGCCAAGTCTCAGAGTTCTGCAAGTTGCTTTCTCCATTCGGATGGTGGTGTTGGCTACCTCTTTGATGGCTCTGTTGGCACTGTTTCACTTCATGGTTGCTTTGATTCTAAGATTTTCCTTGTGGTTATAATTCTATTGAAGCTTTCGATTTTCTGTGCAGTTGTTTCACTATATAACTGTCAATTTGTCAATTGTTTCAGGCTACGGTCACGGGGTGACCCAACGCTTAGCTTCTGCTACACAAGTTTGCACAGGTAATCCCTCTATCTTTGATTCACGACACTACTCGTATTTTCTGTTAGTACTGAGGGTTTTCGCTCCTTGTGAGCAAGGTCCACTCTAGTGGCTGTGACCTGGTCAAAAGCTCTCCTTCTCTGGCGCGAGCTCGGCTCCTCTGGTAAGTTCCAACTTTGTAAACCCTTACCCCTATCTTTCTACTTTAGTTTCAGAATGTAACTTTTGTTTGCTGATGGTTGGCTCTTGGTGGTTGCAGGTGGACATTGAGCTATCCTGGTTGCTGTTCTCGGGTCTTGTTGCCCACACATTGGAACGGTTAGGGTCATTCCATGTTGCTTTGTTTGTTTTCTTGTCTCGACACTCTTGCTGCCTGTTGGTTGTCTTTGGTCTATGGTCGAGGGCTTCGGCCTCTCTGTTACTGGCTTTATGTCTGAATGCCTTTGGGCCTTAAAGAATTTTGTAACTTATGTCTGAACGTTGTTTAAGTTATTAGTTGGGGTTCTGAACCACTGTCTCGTCGTTTCGTCTTTACAGTTTGCAATCTCGTCCTTAACTTGGACTGTAAATATTTTTGATACTTCTGTGTGTATGTTTATGCAAAGATTTTGAAAGGAAAAAGAAAATATATTTATATATTCTGGTACCTGTAGATGTATGCGGTGTCCTTGTTGTGTCTGTGTTTATTGGTTCTATGAAACCCTCCGTCGATGTGTGACTATAGTCTTTGCCAGGTTCTTTGTATACTTATGAACTGTATATGTTGGTTGTAACTGTATTTGATTCCTCCGCTGGTTATTTCACCCTCGTATTTGTGGTTGATTCTTCCATAAGGCCCTCTGTTGTTTCACTAAATTTGAATTTCTTGGTGGTTGTTAAGAAAAACTAAATTGCTAGTTCTCTATGGTTATTATGGAACACACTCAATTCTTAATTATGAAGAAATTAATCTGTTGCTGCAATGGAAATGGATTCAGATTCTCTCTTAAAAAATGCCTGTAAGTTTCTATTCTTTTCAGCTACGATGGAATTGTTATATTTTTTTATTTTTTCCTTTTTTTAAGGATTACTGTACAGTTACTTAAAACTGTCAACAATTACATATGGTTATTCATGATGATTGTTCATTTCTTTTTATCTAGATTCTAAAATTAACCTACAACAATAAATTTAAAACAAAACATAATGAAAATAAAAACAGTAGGCTGAGACAAGCTTAAACTTGCCACAACATCCTAAATTCTATTAACTAAAAGAATTAAATGAGACTTAGAAAACTAGATGTGAACCTTTCCAGACTGCTGAGACAAATACTCTAGCCTTGATCTCCCCTAGCTGGATGCTCCTACATCACGGGGTTATGATTTGGGGGGAAGTCATTACATGAGTGAAAAAATTCAAAACAGACTTTAAGGGCTCAGCTTGTCATCTGGCCCTCCTTCTAGTGCCAGAAATGTTGACAGTGTTGGACCTGGTAACGTTCAGGGGATCTCCCTCATATGAAGTGCAATTAGACATCACATTGTTTGGAGTAGGAATCCCAACAGTGGGTGGTAATATTATGCCTTGACTGTGAAAAATGTGCAGAGTGAAGTATGGTAACTTTGGTGAGAGCAAGTGTGTGACCCTATGGAAAGTCAAATATGATGCATGAAGGTTCCACACATGAAGGGAAAAGGAAGTTTGCCCCTTGGAAGCCTATAATTGTATGCAGCTTGAAAGGAAGACATGAGCATAATGACATCACGAGCTAACATGCGGAATAGTACACAAGTTAAGGTGATGAATTAATACAACACTCATTCAACAAGATTCATACAAATGCAAACAAAATAGTTCATAAGCATAAGTGTAAGTTAAATAACATACATTGCAAATACATCAAGAACAATCCTACTATATTCACAACATATGCATGAAAGAGTGTCGGCTTTGAATTTTATTATAAGTGAAAGTTCCATTCATACATACACCATTGGCAAACCACTATCCCCAATAGTGGAACATCAAAGTCAAGAACACCTGCTCCTCCAAAGAAGTATACTCGCTCTACACTACGGAGAACCCAAGGCTCTTCATAATACTCCCAAGCTCCTTCTAAGCCTAAGCCTAGCCAAAATCTTGGCTCCCAAAAGCCCCATTACATGAGTTATGAGGTTCTATTTATAACAAGGGGGTGGATGACCCTTCAACTCCCCTTTGTGACTTTTGGACTACCCTCATGACTCTTCAACTTCTTTCAAATGACTCATTACATTACATCATGACACTTCACATTCCAATATTGAGACTTGGAATTTCACTTACAAAATAATTACAAATAATATTACAGTTTACATTTGTACCCATATAAGACAACATAGGGTAGAGACGACTTGACATCCTAACAAGACAAAACACAATGATGCTTGAGTTTGGGGAAACTCTAGCTCAACAACTTCCACTTGATGCTTCTCGGTCACAAATTGGTGCCAAGCTCGGTATTGTGTGATGACATCCCCAAATTGCATGATGGTGTCTAGCTAGAAGTAGACTCTAACCTCCATAGCATTTGGGTACACTGACTTGGAAATAGTTTCAAATTCCCTCTTAAGCATGAGCAACATTGTTCTAATTTGGGCATGACCACCAATGTAGTTCTGCATGTTCTTTCTGTTCAGCTCCAAATCTTCCATGGTAGCAGTCTATCTCAATTGCTCTAAGTACTCTTTGATCTCTTGTCAGACCTGGTTCCTAGGTTTGGCTTTTGTGAGCGAAGAAATTGATGGGATCTTGTGTGCATTCACCAAGACATCCAAATTGTTGTATAACCATACATATAAGGCATGAATACTACCAATGAAAGAGGCGAGCTTTATGTTGTTTCGAATCAACATTTGAACCTTCGCTTTCTCCAGCTCTACCAGTGGCTTCATTTTCTTTCCCAAGTCAAGCGGTGCCCCTTTGTATCGCATTGTCCATTCATGCACAAATGAGATGGAAACTTGTATATTCTTGAGATTTTTATGAAGTCTTTGTTATGTTGTTGTAAGCCAAGCAAGCACACAACTGCCTTATGTATGGTAATGAGATCCTCATAGAGGTCCCGCATGGTCTTTCTAAGTGTTGATACTTTAACAAGTATCGTTGTTCTCATCTCCTCCAAGTGGAACCATGTGGAAGTTACATTATGTGTCGTTGCGCGAAGCTATTCTGCCTCTTACCTAGAAGCCTATAAATCCTGTGCCAATTGCTTATTCCTGGCCATCAAATACTGAGTATTTTATCTTGTTACACATGTGAAGGACAAGTTGGCTTCGACAATGGCATTTGGATTCTTCCTGCTGTCCACCCCTATCACCCTTTCTCTAATGAATGAAGGTCATGCGAGGCCATCCGAAAAAAAATTACTTCGTGTTTGCACAATCTTCTTTTGTATTTCATCATACACCAGATTATACAAGCACATTATCGGATCATTGTCAAGAGGAACAATTTCCCCTTCCTCGGTTGGAGCTAATTTTTCTTTTGGAGGTGGTGGAGGCTGAAATGTGACCTGTGGCACGCTTGGCATTAGGTCAACATCTTCATTCTGTGGCTCCAATTCTACCTCCATGTCATCGATCTTAATCAGTTCTTCAATATGCTGATCAAGCTCCTTGTCCTGCATCTGTTGGCTCCTCTCCTCTATTGCTGGCAGGTTCTATTCCTTCTCTTCAACTTACTTTTGCATTGTTTCTACTACTATTGCACATTACTTTCTTCTTCTTCCTGCTTCTACTTCTCTTCCTCCATTCTACTCCGCTGTGATTCTCTCTTCCTCCGTTATGCTCTCTACAACCTTTGTTCCCTATTTGCCTCACTTTATAAAGTCGCTTTCATAACAATGGGATCCACTTTCATCTTGTAGCTTCTTTCCTTTCATGGACTATAAGTTGATGAAATCTGCACATGGGAAGGTTGGATACTTGCATGCAATCTTGTGTAATCTATACTGTTGAACATTGATGTAAACCTTCTGATCCTCTAGATCTTCTTTGAAGCTAGGCTTGCTAAAAATATTCCTTAACCTTGTGCCATGTTAGATCTGAATCCTTTTCTACAAAAAATTGAGTGTCCACATACACTGGAAAGTCCATTGGCGTCTGCTCAACTGCTTCCCTAGTACTGCTCTCAGTGGTATCTTTTGAAGCAAGTCTCTTGGATGCCATGGTAACAATGATTGTTGGAGAGAAGTGCTCAACAACTGTGGTACCTGTGGGATAGAAAAGGAACTCATGGCAAGCAAACATTAGCTTTTGTAAATCTAACTTCAAAGCATGATCAAGCAACAAACCAGGCAACTAGTGAGAGTGATTGCACAGTTTCCATGAACATGTGAGGGGGATTGGTTGTGGGCACTTCACATTGCATAGTCCCAACAACTAAGGGTGCAGTCTGAGGCTTGAAACTGCGTAATGCGTAGTTCAACTTAGGAAGAGACTAGGATATACTGTGCATTGTGTAGTCTCTGTGGCCAAGGGTAGTTGACTAAGCCCTGAAACTACGCAGTGTGCAGTTTGGCTAGCCTGTATTACGCATTGTGCAGTCTCAGAGGTCAAGCTCTCAGCTTGAGGTTTAGGATTGTGCAGTGCCTAGCTGAGCAAGGTAAAACTAGTCAAGGAAAGTGCAGATTTTCCCAGTGAAGGTGTGGGAAACAAGCAAATCTAAGTGACGATGTGAGCTTGAGTGCGGATCTAACTGAGTACAGATGTGAAATAAGTGCAGAAACTCAACAAAAGGAAGGAAAAACAAATATGCAAGGAGAGTTGTCGAAACAACAACCATCGATGCAAAAACAAGAAAATCAATGCGACACTTATGAAAGGCAAACAAAAAACTAGAACAACACTTCTACAAGCTAAAATATGTTGAAACGCCAACAACCATGAAAAGAAACAAGTAAAACATCGCTTGCATAGGCGAAACGACAAAAAGCAACAGAAAAAATGACGAAAGGCGATAAAAGAAAAACTCACCCAGAAAAGTGACGACAACTCCAATGAAGGTTCCTTGATCTCCTCATGAATGCTAGAGATCCAAGATCGAATGTGCAAATGAGCTCTAGAGGTGTCGATTAACTAGATTTGAGAAAATTAGGGTTTATGACGCGCATGCCTAAAATCAAGGAAAAAGCGGCACTTAGCGAAAGCTTCTTAAAAATAGCAAAGTGCCACCTTCAGGAAACTAATAATGGATCCCTATTTCCTAGGGTTTTTTGTTGTTTTTTTTTTGGAAACTTGCCATGCATGCTGTCAGGAAAGATTACACAATTCTGGGGCACTCGGTAACTTTTCGGCTTAGTGCACTATGCAGTTTCTTAGCTCAGTGAGGGATTGCACAGTTTTTGGGCTCAACGTTGGGCCGCCTTCCATGACTGCACAATTCCTGAGCTCAAGGCTGACTTCTAGTCTGAACTGCACAATTCCAATCATCAAGGTTGCCTGCCCTCGAGGATTGTGCAGTTTCTGGAGGCAAGCCTAGAATTGTTGTAAGACCAAGTTAGAGATTGGCTTGTGAGTTAGAAAGATCAGTTAAGTGCGGAAACAAGCAAACACAAGCACAAATGAAAAAGATAAGTCTTAGTCAAAACATGAATACTT
The DNA here is from genome assembly GCA_000404065.3 of Pinus taeda. NCBI lineage: Eukaryota > Viridiplantae > Streptophyta > Pinopsida > Pinales > Pinaceae > Pinus > Pinus taeda. The sequence continues at coordinate 21,677 of APFE031368482.1, forward strand.
GAATCAGTGCAAGATTAGCTCCTGTGGATAGGAAGGAAGGATCCAAAATCAAAGCGTAGACAAAATTTTGGAGGATGGTCGTAGCTGCTACAACACTACCTTATAGAATTACCCCCCCCCCCCCCCCCCCAAGGCACACAATTTACAGCTCATTTATCCACTAATCAAAACCAGAGATGAGACTTCCCATGTATTGGATAGGATCATTCAGGTCTAACAACTTATCTAATGATGGAGTGTTGGAGTTGGTGGATGCATTTTGACAATCCTCCATTATGCTCAATTTTGCTTGGAGATTCACAAACTTTAGTTGCAGTTCCTCATTTTGTTGATGTAAAGCCGCTATTTCATTATATCCTTATTTTCTCAATGAGTTTCCATTTTCTGCTGCTTATAAATTAAGGATGCAGTTGTAGCCGTTTTCTCACTAATCTTCAGGTTAAGAGTCAAGAAATCAAATTGCATGGCATCCATTCTCTTTGTCAATTGTTGCATCCTTATTTTCTCAATGAGTTTCCATTTTCTGCTGCTTATAAATTAAGGATGCAGTTGTAGCCGTTTTCTCACTAATCTTCAGGTTAAGAGTCAAGAAATCAAATTGCATGGCGTCCATTCTCTTTGTCAATTGTTGCACCAATACCTCCTTCTTGTCTTCATTATTTTAATGTGTTGATTTTGAAATCGATCTAACTTTCCCATTTTCAGAGTCCATTGAGGTAAAAGTCACACTCACTCTCGAAATATGGCTCCTTCTTGGCCTTACATTGCCTTCTTTGCACTTTGTTAACTATGCCTTGGTGCTCTAAAAAGATGGGAGAATGGAAGGTCTCCTTCTGTAATTGAAACTAAACTTGTTATCCCTGACAATACCTTGCCGAAGGGGATTCCGTAGGATGGATTTTTACTTAGCAAGCTTAGGGCATCAGTCTAGAGTAGCTGCCCCTGCTTAGTGGAGGAGTTAGCGAGGTTGAGCTTGGGTGTAACTATGCAACCAATGTCAATAATATTATGAATTTCTTTGTTTGCATGACTGCTTATACGTTTGTTCCCATTCCTTTTGAGTGGGGGGAGATCCTGCCAATTCACGCCAAAGTTGTAAGGGAGGTGATCAAGCTTCATTATTGATGGAATTCGAAAACTTGCTTGCTTTTTCCAAATGCATGCCTTAGATGGAATCTTACTGTAGTTCAAATTGCTATATTCCAGAAAACTGAAGCATGTGAAGAGGAAGGAAAAATACCACACCAGGCATACCTTCCAACTTCATAATATTTCATTAATGACTTGCCCATCATGGTGACACAAAACCATTGATTTGGAAATGCCTTCAGGTCCGTGACTACTCAAGATTGCGTCATTTTGTTATGACTCTTGCCGCGAACTCGTAGTGTGGAGTGTGGGTGGCAATGGAATATGATCCCACATTGGGAAAACTTTCCGCTCTCGTCTTCATACATTAATGATTTTCCAATTTGTGTAATGCAAAGCCACCTAAATCTGGTGCTATGATTCATTTGGACTCTATTTTATCTTGGGATATTTGCCTTTGTGAATTGATAGATTTGCTTGGGGAGGCCACATGGGTTTGGTTCCTCCTTAATTTTTTAGTTCTTCCATTATTTCTTTTATGGTAGATGCCCAAAGGGCTATTTCCTATTTGATTATGCTGCATAATAACTCGAGGAATTTGAGGAAATTTGGGTTGCACATTGACAACCAAATTGCCCATTTCAAGATGACATCCTTCATTTGCACACTTGTCTACCTCCTTGTTGAACTCCCTAGACGCATGGAAAAATGTTAACGAGTCCATAACATTTCCATAGTATTAGATTATTTTAATTATATGATCCAATGCCCTATTTTTTGGGATAGTTCCTTTCGTTAGTTATTGTATTAATACGAGAGAATCTCCTAGCACAGAGAGTGAGGAGACTTATGATCTATTGCTATGCAAATCCCTTATAGTGGAGCACACACTTCAACAAGGTCATTTATCACTCTTCCAAGGACCAATAAATACTTTGGGACCTTTATTTTTTCAAGGCCATCTAAAACCCCTCCCTCTCATACCACAGCTTTTAAAATTATAAATTCAAATTGTATAATTTACCAAATTTAAATATCTCTACAATTTTCAAAATACTAAATTTGTTTATACATTTAATTCACAGAAATTACATTCTAAGTGACCCAATTTTCCAATTTTCGTTTTTATTAATTTACGAACGTCAAGCAATAAACCCTTTAAATGACTATTCAACGACCCTTCAGTTCCCGAAGGGCCAAGAGCTTTTGAACGACCCTTCAGTTCACGAAGGACCATGAACTTTTGGACGACCCTTGGGTCAAGTCTTTCAACGACCATTCAACCCGCCACATATACAACTATTCAGGATACTCTACACCAGACTTTCTCGTGAAATTCCAACTGATAACCTAGCTATTTGCGTTGTATCTGAAGCCTTTTAATCCCTTAACCTCTTGAATCCCAATGGCGTTGGCATGTCAACAATTTCCTTATTTGCCTACAACCAGGCTGAAATCGAAGATGATAGGAGGCGATTTTCTCTTCATTACCAACGTGCATATACAATTGGCCTTTCATCTGCCTTGGCCTCCATTTCCACTGCTGCATCTTTCCATGACACCAATCATTGTTACAGTCGCGGCCCAGATGTCAAGAACACCTTCGCAATCCATCTCTACCATCGTCTTATTCCTTACTGATTGCGAGTTTTCAGTGACCACCATGAATAGGAGGAGGGGCAGAACTTAGCTTCTCAAATAGAAGGAGCTATTGCGGTTGCCTCGGTTCATGTTGCCATTTTCTTTCTGACCTATGCAGAATCAAAATGGTGTCTGAATGAGCTCCTCCTCATGTCCCAGGAGTGGGCTACCATTATTCCAGTCTTTTATGATGTCAAACCCTATTGAAAAAATGAAATACCCCCAACTTGAATATTGGAGAGAAGGTTTATTTGGCGTTTCATCTTTAAAGTGGTTTAAACTTCGAAACGTGTTCCAGGTTAGTCTTCTTCTCTGTTTTTCAATTATTTTTAAGTTGTATTGAGATACAATAAGACAGATCTCTCTTAACCTATGATTTATTAAATTTTCTAAATTTTTCATTTTTTAAAATTTTGTGGTTAAAATGGATTATGTGAATTATATTGATATGCATTAATATAAATTTTTCTTTGTTCCCAATATTTACCGCTTTAACAGTGCAAATATCTGACTGTAAGACTGCTTAAAAGTCTCATGTTTAAATTGGGTTTTTGCTGGTTTATTTCTTTTTGATTGGTTTGGGTGTGTTTTTGACCGCATCAACTTTTGCGGACACAAAAATTCAAGGTAATTTTATTGGGTTTACTACATCCTGAGTAAAAGAGTGAAAAAGGAGCATTCTATATGGCCAAATACGTAACTGGTTTGGATGAAAAGTTTGATGATCTTGACAACAGTGTTATTGCAGTAGCAATAAAGCAGGAAAGCTCATTTTGTTTTGACATGGACTTGGGTGGAGTAGAGAACTATTTTTGTGAAAGAACCCCTTCACCTGATATTTTCAGATTATTGTGGACGCTGTTTTTTTTATATAGAAGACTTAAAATTATTTGTGAGAAGACAATGATATAGTAACAAGATTCATGTATTCTTTTAGCTTCATCCACTGTAAAGATTTGAATGGTTGGTGGACAAATTTTTAATAGCCTGTGATGGATTGCCTTTCATATTTGAAAATAATTGGGGTACTAGTGGGAAGATGTGTTCGATAGACTTCAGCTAGTAAAAGTCCCCACGAAGATACATCAAAGTTCCCCACAAAAAGACACAAGAGACTTCACTTAGTTATGAGAAGTTACAGGGTTTCAGATTTGATCGCTTTTGAGATTTGAGAAGAGAGATTGCCAATCAAGAAAAGTCTTCATGATTGATAAAGAAAAGCCTTCACGCTTGTCATGGCTGCCTTTTGGCATCCATTCTGAATTTAATGCATTAATACTAATAATGCATAAAATTTAAATATAGTTTATTGAACAGAAATCTGTGTACTATGTTTTAATTCTTCACTGTTTGGTTTTATCTTTTCACTGACAGGAGCAAGCTCCAATGTCATTAATGTTGAAGCAACTGCACAAGATGAGTCATCCTGATACACAGATTACAAGTGAATTGCAAGCAAAAGCTGCAGCAAAGAGCATTTGGAAAAATGTTTCCAAGCCAGAAACCAGGTAAGGATATATCAGTGTCATTCTGGCATACCTATCATTGATGCATGTGTTGTTTTTTTCTTGTTGAGACTGGAGAATATTTTTTTTATTCTAATGGGATTCCATGTTATACAGGTATAGAAGACGAGGACCTTCTTAGATTCTTGAAGAAGAGTGAGGAGACCTTTATCATTCCACAATTTGAAGAAGCTATTGACACTGGCAGGATAAACAATCTGCTCTTAAGAGTTGGGATGGGTGGTATGCAATGTGCATGTTTAACTTTGATCCTATGATTTCCTCTGTTATGTTTCCATGAATTTGTTTATGTACGTCCCCAAAGTCTTTGACACTAATCACTTGCAGAGGTTACTGAGCCATAATTAGACTATAAATATAAACTAGCATGCTGTTTAGATTTAGAACTTTGGGACTGCTTTGATGTGAATGCCTAGAAGCCTGTGAGCGGCAAACACAGTATGGTTGGAGACTTGCAAGCACCAAATTGCAAATGAATTGTTATTGTAATCATAATGGTCATTTTTCTTGTTTGGAGATTTCCAGATTGGTCATTCTTCATCTTTGGGGATTTCCACTATCGACTTTATTGTACTAGTATCATCTTGGCCGGTATCAGCAGGCTTTATGTTCAGGAATACCTAACAAAACAGTCTTTGAAGCAATTGCATTTGTTTTCATTATGCATACTTTTGGTGTTGGTGTTCAGGGTGTTGCTAACAGTTTTCAGTTAAGGGAATATTACAAAGAAGCCTCTTGCTAGAGAAGATGGAATCATGGATTCCTAGATTGGTACCTGGAAATGCCTCCTGAGTTTGGAAATGACCCAGATCCATCTGTTAAACATATTCAGCGGCCTCAAAGCGCCCAGCACAAGTGGATCCCGAAAATACATTTTCTTTTGGAAGAAACGAGTAACTTGTGCTTGCCTGTTGAAACTCTAAAAAGGCTACTTCCTTAATGCCGAGAGGATTATAGGCATGTTGTTGTTCTGTGCATAAAATTGATTAAATCCCATTCTCCTCTTAACAAATTAGTGGAAATCTAATTGATGTTGTTCTCAGTTTAGATGTTGTTGTTGCTCTTATTGAGTCTCTTTCTCCTGCTTAGCAAGTTTATCCACTGAATCTCAACTCACAGCTTATTATGACACAAAACTTGAGAATATGCATACAAATTGCCGTTTGTGCGAACAATATATTTCTGTTAATGTCTCAGTGGTGACTCTAAACTGAGCTTATCCATACAGTAATTGTTGTTTTGTTCACACTGCATACAAATTCTGCATATATGCATGCATTTTTCACCCGATTCAGATGAAGTACCAAAATATCCAAATGTGATATAGACATCTAGCTCATATAGATGGTCAGCGTTTGTCACGGGAAGACGTGTCCTCAACATAATTCCCTGCAAACTATGTTTATAAGGATTTAAATACTTAAATGTTTATTGATTTAAATACTTATAAATGTTTATTAAATTAATTTTAAAAAGCTTTCATTTAAATTATTTTAAAATTAGATATTTATTTAGTTATTTTTATGTATACCTTTGACATGTAAAAAGATATGTTTCTCTTCTTTGAGTGTGTATATATATAATATATAAAAGTTAATTAATAAGTAATTTAAAAAATAGATATTATCCAAATACAATAATATAGATCAATGAAAACTTTTGGGATATTCATTTTTATTTTCAATCATAAAACCTTTCATTAAAATTCTACATGTTTTTAAACATTAAACATTATATGCATACACTTTTTTTTTGGCAATCGAATTTTTCTATTGTTGCTTCAAAAGTTTACAAAAGATTTCCTTGAATAGTTCTTTTTCCCTGGCCTAATCCTGACCAGATTTGTTGGCCATGAGAAATGGGCTTGGATACCTAGCTGAATGCCAAAAACAATAGATCTTCATAGAACGACAAACACCAAGGTTCCAAAAAATAGAGAGAATACAAACACAACCTACATGCATCACAAGTTTTTAGGAGGCGTTGCGGCTTGTCTAGCGTTGAGGTTGTTGGGAGGTCTTCGATGCCCGTGCACATGGAACTTGAGGTGTTCAATCCTGCCTTCCAGCATGTCCAACTGTGCATGAGTCCACCTTTGATTTCGCCAAAGGGGCACCATACGATCAAGTAGGGCATTATGTGTTTTGGATACCTTGTAATAATCCAACAGTTTCAACCTAGTCATTGTCGCCCCATGTTCACTACAAAGGTTGTGATACGACTCACTTGTCGAGTAATAGATTCCAAAGTTGGAGGAGCCATAGAAGGTGCAGGAGTTGGCATGACATCCTGGGCTATCCAGCTTTGCCTCATCTCTTCCCCCATCATCATCTCTCCTCACTCTACCATTGCGAGCTGCTATTTCACCACCGACAGCCCCCTACGCTAGGCACACCCTTGTTGACGCAACATATCGAGAGGGAATTCCCAACACCCACTACAGACAAGACACCCTTTCCTTATTACCGAACTCCATCGCTTGCAGCACCACCTGCCCCCCAAATCAACTCCCGAAAGAGCTACCACTACGCAGGCTAGAGAAACATGAAAGCTCTTTTCCTTTTAGAAACAAGCACCCTGTAATAAAGACCAAATCACAACACCTCTCCAAAATACCCAAAGGCCTTTGCCATAGGACAATTAAGCACAAAAGCATAGATAAAACTAATGCATGACAACAAAATATCATCAACAGAGCCATACAACTGGATATAAACGCCTAAACTCCTCACCTCATTCAGAGACTTTGTTAAAATTGGCAACTAGGGCCAAACTCCATGTGGGTCATCTTATTAATGGAAGTTGATATTTTTCTTGGATCCCTCTCATCGAGAGGTGTAGGATTGATCTAAAGATCATTCGATTCTGATAAGTATTCATGGAGATATGAATTTATTTGTGTTATGGGACAATTCATCAAGGTCAGCCAACAACCAAATAAACCCCACTTGTGCTCAACGTTTTAGTATAAATAGAGGTGGCCTTCAAGTCATTTCAATACACTTGGGATCTCTTCCTCTCTACTTGTCTTTGGGTTGTAGTAGGAGGAGAGATCCTAAAGGATAACGTTGCCCTAATCTAGAGGGCAGAAGCCAGAACTGCTTGGAACTGTCAGAACTGCTGGGAATAGTCAGAACTGTCAGAAACAGCCAGAACTGTCGGGAATAGCTAGAACTGTCAGGAATAGCCAGAATTGCTGGGAATAGCCAGAATTGTCAGGAACAGCCAGAATTGCTAAAATAGTTGGGAAAGCTGACGCAGAGTGCAGAAGCTAGAACTGTCGGGAAAAACTGGAACTGTCGGCACTACCGAGAATAGTCAGAATTGTCAGAACTATCCGGAACAGCCGGAATTGCCGAAACTGCCAGGGCAGCATGCAAGGGACAACTAACTAACATTGGGACAGTTGTATGGTACTTAGCAACAAATACAACAAGCATGCAATGTTATAGCTAACATGCAAGGGACAGCTAGCATACAACAGCAAGCATGCAAAGGACAACAAGCAAGCAAGATGCAGCCAACACATAGGTCAGTATGGCAACATGGTGCAACAATGGCACATAATGCAGTAAAGTGATGGGTACAATCATAATTAATGAAGCATGATGAGATGCAGCATAATGATGATAGGTGTAGCATGGTGCAGCACAGTGAGGTGCAACATGATGACGAAATGCAGCACAACGATAGGTGAAGGAGTCACCTTGGAAAATTAGTTGAAGCAACATGTCTTCAACTGATCTCATGCATCGTCTTCTTAGAGATGATCTATGCTCTTATCTAAATAAGTCAAAGTGTTGACTTTCGTTGTAAACGTACTATCTCTCTCTCTCTACTAAACTATTGAAGAACATATAAGAAGAATTGATCAAGGGTTTCCCCACATTGGGGTTTGTCCCTGGCTAGCGCCACATTCGTGTCCTTTTGTCCTGGCTTGTCTCTGCGATTTATGTTTATGTTCTATCTGCAGTTTACTTTAATGCTAATGTGATTGCTAATCTGGAAAAGATATTGAGCTAACTGTGAAAATTGAAATAAATTGCTCTAAGCATAGAACATACCTAAAATTAACATGGTAATCGGAGCTGAGGTGAAGACAATGCCCAAGCAAGAGTGAAGAGCAATCATCGAAGACAGTTGGGAAAGGACAAAAGGATCAGTGGATTCCTCATCCATCTTCAAATTCACCGTCAAAGCAGAGAATATTATCAGAATAGCACAACAGAAGTTTTTGATGGCTTAACTAAAGATCACTTCATTGGGAAGTTCAAATTTAAGGGTGGAAGGAAAGGTAGATGCCTTGGTTGCAATAAGTTCGGCCATTATGTGAAGGAGTGTCCGAATGGGTCCGAATGGCTGAGACACATCTCTTGATGAAGATAACAATCATTCTAGGGACATCTTCAATGATCAAAGGAATGACAGGTAATGCAGGTCATCAAGGAAATGACCGACTCTTCAAAGAAAGCAAGGAACCCTAGTATGAAGAACAAATGTTGTTTTTGATAAGATAAAGAAGCGTTATCTTGTATTGGCCCTCTCCTTCAGATTCTTTGGGAATCTGGCTTATTGATTGTAGTGCTTCAAGGCACTTTATCGAATAGAAGGGTGCACTCTCTAATTTGGTAGATATGGAAACAATTGTGGGATTATACTTGGAGCTGATGCCACCTATCCCGGAAAGGGTGTAGGGAATATTACCCCTCAATTGGATGAGGGTAACTCGTTTCATTTACAAAATCTCTTTTATGTACTTGATCGCAAGAAGAACCTGGTGTCCATTTCAGCGATGGAAGTCAAAGGTTACGAGGTGACATTCATCGATGGAAAGGTACATGTTTGAAAATAAATTTTTCAAAGATATTTTTGAGTTTAGGGTTGTATCAAGTTGCAAGAAGTCCACTAGGGACCATGTCCATTGACACATAACACCGGAGGTCTTTGAGTCGGATGGTGACAGGGATACCTGAATTCAAAAAGAGCATGAAAATACACGTCTGAGATGTACCGAAGGAAAATCTTACAAGGGGACCATTCCCCTCATGTAGCAGGTCCACGAGTTTGGAACAACCCGAGGGGTTTGAGATTGAGATCAAGAATCTCACGTATGCAGGTGGAAGAAAGCCCTCTATGGCTTGAAGCAAAACTCTCTGGGCATAGTATGAGAGGATTGATAGTGACATATGAAGCTAAGATTCACTAAGAGTGAAGCCAATCCAAACCATTGTTTGAAGGTTGTGGATGATAAACCTCTCTTACCAACACCTTATGAGGACGGCCTATTTCTGACAGGTGTAGACCCTCTCATTTGCAGAAGTAAGAGGGAGTTGGATTCCGGATGAGGAATGATAAACTGCAAGCCTGTGACTACCTAGAGGATCTTAACTTTCAAAAGTTATATGGTAGTGATCTCGGACCAGATTTGGGAAATGCCTATGTGTTTCATAAACTCATTCTTGATGAACTTCCATCTGGATATATGTTTTGTAGTTAGTATGGTGAGCTCATATTTGGTTGAGCCTCACTGGATTTGTGCCAAGAATTTTCTGAGATATCTTCGGGGCACAATCTCTCATGGATGGAGATACACTGCTGAAAATATGAAACTGCATGATTATTCAAATGTTGACTAGGCAGGCAGCGTGGAGGATCACTAGAGCACTTCTCAATGTTGGTTCTCTTAGGATTTTGCTTCGATATCATGGATGAGTAGGAAGCAGAAGTCGGTTGCTATAAGCACCGCCGAGACTGAATACATAGCTACGAGTATGATCTCGTGTGAAGCTGCATGGTTGCAGAAGCTCTTAAGTGAGTTGTTTGTACACATGATGAATACCCCTGTGATTCTCTGTGACAACCAAAGGGGGGATTCGATTATTGAGGAATCTCGTATTCGATGATTGCTCCAGCAGATAGACATCAGATATTACCTTATCTGGGATATGGTAAGTCGATGAGTGAGGAGGCTCCATCACATTGAGATTGATGTATAGGTCGCAGGCATTTTGTCAAAGCCCTGGGGAAAGGTCAAATCTTTGACTTTCCTGAACGACTTGGAGTTGTTGAGAGACCTTTTTATAAGGGTCCTGCATGTTGCATGCATTGAGCTCTGGGAGCTCTGTGGGGCTTGGGGTACTTATTGGAGCAACATACAACCACAGGGCGACTCACCCTCCCCTGGTGGTGCACTATGTACAAGATGACAGGTTCAACCTTCCCCTATGATACCCCGTGGCGACTGTGGAACAGGATGATTAGTTCTCCTATGGGTCGGGATGATTAGTTCTCCCGTGCCAACTGTGGAATAGGATGATTAGTTCTCTTGTGCGCTGGGATGATTAGTTCTCCTATGGGTCGGGATGATTAGTTCTCCCGTGCCAACTGTGGAATAGGATGATTAGTTCTCTTGTGGGCTGGGGTGATTAGTTCTCCCGTGGCAACTGTGGAATAGGATGATTAGTTTTCTTGTGCGTTGGGATGATTAGTTCTCCTGTGGAAACTGTGAAACAGGATGATTAGTTCTCATGTGGGCCGGGATGATTAGTTCTCCCGTGGCGATTGTGGGGCAGGATGATTCGTTCTCCTATGGACACGATGATTAGTTCTCCTGTCGAGGCATCATACCCATGTAGTGTGGGACTCATGGGAAGTACCTCTCATTTGATCAATGAGCAAGGAAATGGGGTTAGCGACCATAGTAGTACTATCAATGGATGCATCGATGTATCTACCATACTCCCTATGCTAGGATGATCTCCATTGGTCTGGGATCAGTATGAGCGGTTTGAGACACTCTCTTGTGATATTGATCTGGGATCAATAAAATTGATTTTGGGCCAGTAAGAGTGATGTGACACACTCTCTTTAGACGAAACTAACTTCGGGTCAATAGAGAATGGTATGAGACATTCTCGATCAATTCTTCTTCTTCATGGTTCAACAGAGCAGAGCATAGCAGTGCAGGGCATTGATGGCAGAGATAGTATAGCCGGACATATGGATCAACGGATGGAGTTCTCTCTAGTTGAGAGGGAGTGTTAAAATTGGCAACTAGGGCTAAACTCCATGTGTGTTATCTTATTAATGGAAGCTGATATTTTTCTTAGATCCCTCTCATCGAGAGGTGTAGGATTGATCTAAAGATCATCCAACTCCGATAAGTATTCATGGAGATATGAATTTATTTGTGTTATGGGACAATTCATCAAGGTCGGTCAGCAACCAAATAAACCCCAATTGTGCTCAATGTTTTAGTATAAATAGAGGTGGCCTTCAAGTCATTTCAACACACTTGGGATCTCTTCCTCTCTACTTGTCTTTGGGTTTTAGTAGGAGGAGAAATCCTAAGGGATAACGCTGCCCTAATCCAGAGGCCAGAATTTGGAACTACTGGGAATAGTCAGAATAGCCGAAACTGTTGGGAATAGCCGGAACTGTCAGGAATAGCCGGAACTGCCAGAATAGCCGGGAACACTAACGTAGAGGGCAGAAGCCGAAACTGCTGGGAACAGCCAAAATTGCCGGAACTGCCGAAACTGTTGGGAACAACCGGAATTGCTGAAACTGCCGGAACAGCCTGAGCATCTGTCTCCGAAGGAGAGCAACATGCAAGGGACAACTAACTAACATTGCGATAGTTGTATGGTACTTAGCAGCAAATACATCAAGCATGCAATGTTACAGCTAGCATGCAAGGGACAGCTAGCATACAACAACAAGCATGCTAGGGACAACAAGCAAGCAAGATGCAGCCAACACATAGGTCAGTATGGCAACATGGTGCAGTGATGGCACATAATGCAGTACAGTGATGGGTACAATGATGATTAATGAAGGATGATGAGATGCAGCATAGTGATGATGGGTGCAACATGGTGCAGCACAGTGAGGTGCAACATCATGACGAAATGCAGCACAATGATAGGTGAAGGAGTCACCTTGGAGAATCAGTTGAAGCAACATGTCTTCAACTGATATCATATATCATCTTCTTAGAGATGATCTATGCTCTTATCTAGATAAGTCAAAGTGTTGACTTCCGTTGTAAGCGTACTATCTCTCTCTCTGTTGAACTATTGAAGAACATATAAGAAGAATTGATCAAGGGTTTCCCCCACATTGGGGTTTGTCCATGGCTAGCGCCACATCTTGTGTTTTCGTGTCTTGGCTTGTCTTCTGCGATTTATGTTTATGTTCTATCTGCAATTTACTTCAATGCTGATGTGATTGCTAATTTTGAAAAGATATTGAGCTAACTGTGAAAATTGAGATAAATTGCTCTAAGCATAGAATATACCTAAAATTAACACACTTTCAAACATCCACTAGAATACAAATCAATACAAAAAAGTTTGCAAAAACAACTTTGGATAACACAATCTTCCACTACACACAACCACACACAAAGCTAGCTTTGTAGCTTGAACACCCGGATATTATAACAAAATTATTGCAATGTGAATCGATCACAAAAGCCAATTGGTTAAGAACTACAAACCTCGACTTCACCAAACTAGTCATGCAAACCCAAGGATCATTTAACTTACCCATAAAATGGATGTAAATAGCTCCTTTAGAAAGTAGTTCTCGGTAGGAGCAAACTAGCAGAATTCTAAGCGCCAAAGCCGACCAAGTGCTTGGAAGTTCCGACCTCACCCCAGGTCTAGGGTCCCAAACTGTGACACATTTCCTCCCAACCAAACGAGTTTCCCTTCCTCCATAGTGCAACTTCATTTTGCCCAGTGCAACACCATTGCTCTAGCATACACAGGGAGCTAGCCTATGCATATAGTGCGTATCCCTTGCCACCTACAACTCCCATAACCAGCCAGGTGAAATGCCCGAGGAAGACGCTCAACTAACTCATGCTCGCGACCAACCTTGAAGTTTCTAGGCTTCCTCTACCACTCTCCCCAACCCCAGACATATCAACATTACTACGCTCTGCCACCCCCCATTAGGGATTCATATGCACACACTTTATAAAGTAGAATTGTTTTTAATTTTATAACATATCTTAATCATTTTAACCTATTAAGGAATTTTATATACCTAATAATTTTTTTATTGAAATAAAAAATATATTTCTTAATACCAAATTTATTTATAATCTTAATTATTCTTAATTAGGGTTGTAAAGTAGACGATGACAAGGTGTTTTGTTAAAGCACTCTGTGGTGAAAAACTCACCGACATGGTGAAAAGGTGTTATGTTAAGGCACTTCATGGTGAAAAGATCACTGGTTGGAATCTCTGTCGGCAAAATCTAGCCATGCTAAGAGTTGTTGGTGTGGTCCAGACTGGGTGTGATCCTCATGTGTTTTTGACAGCTTAGATGCCCTTCGGTCATGGCTACCGAAGCGAATTTGAGGGAATGTACACCTTGAGCCTTATTACAATGGACCAAAGATGTTCCCTTGTAGGATTTGAAACCATCTAGAGGGATAACATCCCATTGTCTCAATCACTTGGTCATTCAATGAGGAGGCAATTCTTTTTAACAATTAACAAAGGCATGAAGATTAGATATCTTAGATTAGAAGTAATTTTTAAGAGAGTTTGAATTTTGGTAAAAAAATAAACTGCAAGATTGAATGCTTCCTAGATGATATAAACTGCAAGATTGAATGTTTCCTAGACGACATATTAACCAATTAGGAAAAAGCTAAAAGGGAATTGTTTTTAATTAATTGAGAACTTGCCAACCAATCAATTCCATAATTTTGAGGTTCTCAATCCTTCTTCTACGTATGATATATATTTATATAAATGGATGTTTTGGATGGTTTTGAAATTGTAAATCCTATATAGTAAGTAAGTTATTATAGCTCAGTGGCACCACATAAATTATCTACTTATGCAATTCATCTATTTACATTTACTATAATCTTTTATCTAAATAAAATAAAATTCACCAACTTTTATTATAAAAAAAATCAGTTTAATCTATAACC